>WSTJ01000005.1:0-89524 GCA_019623705.1 Ceratobasidium sp. 428
GGCCTGTGGAATTTTACATCAAACGCGGCGAACGTTACGCAATACTGGGTCGGTGAGTATATCCCGGTCGTTTTTTAGACTGGTTCAGCTTGGTTCATTTATTATAACAACAGAGGGGATACAGCGTGCTTCGCCTTATGGTTGGTCTATTCTTTTCCTATGTCCATCGAGAGTGTCTGGTTGACCCACCATTAAAGAGACCCTGTACACTTTGGGAATGCGTGGAGAGGGAGATAGTACGCACACTAGCTTCATGCCATTTGAACACAACGCTGAACATTACAATAGTGCCGCTCGAGGAATCTACTAATATCAAGAACTTGGAAGACGTGGTCGCGGCACAACGTAAAATTCTTGCTCAGGTCTACAACAAATCGGATGCTTCGACTATCCCTCAGATGTGGTGCTTGTGTATGTTCGATCTTCTTCTGTTTACTCGCCAAATGTCTGATTCCTTTGTACAGATAAAGAGGTGCAGTCGTACTACGGTTTGCACTTTTTCATAACCCGCACATGTCTTGTTAACCACTTCGCGTACAGAGGATGGGATGCGTGTACCAGATGATGTTATACTGCTGTGGGCAGATGATAAGTACGTGTTCTTTCGGGACGTGAGGGTCGAGTCCTGACCGCTTTATTCAGCTGGGGAAATATCCGCCGATACCCGCTCGACAACGAACGTAACCGTACAGGAGGCGCGGGTGTTTACTATCACGTACGTTTGTGTTTTTTGAACCTGGTTATACCTCACTAATAATTGTCTTATCTAGTTCGACTACGTTGGCAATCCTCGAGACTACAAATGGATCCAGTCCACACAACTGGAGAAGGTTCATGAACAAATGTGAGACACCTTAGCGGAATTTTTTATACCTCTATTCATAATGACTCCCCAGGACTTTGGCCTCGGATCGAGGCGCGAACTCAATCTGGATTGTGAATGTCGGGGATCTCAAACCCTATGAGATGGTAAGTGACGCATACAACCCGGCTGGATCTAACTCAACTATTGTTTTTAGGCTATCGAGTACTTCATCGCCCTCGGTCGAGATGTCAACCGCTGGCGCAACACAGACCCCACGTCGGATTCTGTTCAAGCTTTCGTTACTCAATGGGCCACTCGTGAGTTCAACGCTCCCGCCAAGTCGGCCGAAATCGCGGGGCTAGTAAGGAACATGACGAGGTTCAACGCACGCCGAAAGCACGAGCTCCTGAACGGCACGACTTACTCGCTTATTAACTATCACGAGTGAGTGAAACATTGGATTTTCTCGTAAGGTTCTGATATGTACTGATCATGACAGAGCGGAGAACATCGTGGCGACTTGGACGGATATGGTCTCGCGGTCCCAGGCTATCTACAAATCCCTTCCTGCGGGTACACAACCCGCATACTTCCAGCTTGTGCACCACCCAATCCAGGCGTCGTCTATTGTACAAAATCTGCACTATACCGTTGGTCAGTAGCTTTTTCCGGTGGCTTGTACGATGATTAATGAGAATGCATGTACAGGGAGAAACAATTGGTACGCGTCACAAGCCAGGTTGAGTACCAATGCGCTGGCGGATCAGGCCGTTCAGTAAGCTTTCTTGGATCTCGATATATATAACGATGTACTAACAGTGATATTAGGATATTCGATAGTGACTACGACCTCGAAGCTCAGTATCATAGCCAGCTTAACGGTAAGTTCTAGACTTGTTGCATTCAGAAGCGGCCAATTTATTAACAACCCGTTAGGAAAATGGGATCACTTCATGGATCAAACACATTTGGGATACTATTATTGGCAACAGGTACGGGTCTTATACTCGCGCCCCAAATATATAACCTCATTATTCAACGAACCGGTAGCCGATGACAAACACGATGCCCGCCGTTAATCGGGTCGCGTCCAAGAAACAAGCATTGGCCGGGCCTATGCGTATCTCGATCGAAGGTGAGTTAGAGGGTTTTTAAGCTCCTAATTGATAACTCATGACAACTATGATTTAGGGTCCCTCGGGTATGTTCAATTGATATCCACTTTGGCTGCTCTCTGACGTTGTTAATGTATTTTTCAATATCAAGTGCATGGCCCGGGGACAACAGCAATCAGTGCGCGCAAGGTTACAATTGCCCCCCTCCTTCGCTTCCAGCTCTCGACCCATACACTCCCGGAAAGACTCGTTACATCGACATCTCTGCCGGCGGTCCCAACACATTCTCCTGGACAGCCACCTCCAATGCCTCCTGGCTTACTCTCTCCCCTGCCTCTGGTAGCGTCTCTGCATCCAAGCCCGAGACCCGTGTAGCGGTTTCGGTGGACTGGTCTAAGCTCGGATCGACGAATGGTTATGCAGCAATCGCGATCAAGTCTGCAGCTTCGAAGCAGGTCGGCTCCGGGACGTCTGTGACGGTCAACCTCGCTGCGCTGGGTCGTTCGCCGGCGTCTAGGTTCAAAGGATTCGTAGAAGGAGATGGCGGAGTGTCGATCGAGGCCGTCCACCCTTCGAGGAATTCGAGTGCGAACGGTGTAGCTTGGCACGTTTTACCAGGACTTGGTCGTACCAACGGAGCAGTGACGCCGCGTCCCGTGCTCGGTAACGGTGGTAATGCGTTTAGTGCGGGCTCCGGACCTAGTCTGTGAGTAAGCTCGAGTTTTGATGCTGATTATGCTCACTGACTTCCGTTGATCAGGGAATACGACTTCTACACGTTCACCACACCTTCGAGTGGCAACATCACCCTCACTTCCTACATATCACCAGCTCTGAACGGAAATGGAAATAACCGACCTGTTGGGTTTGCTGTGCAGATCGACTCGGGTGCACCCCAGGCGATTTATTATTCACCCATTACCTCGTCCCGTAGCGATCCCGCTGGATGGGGTGGTAACGATGGCTGGGTTGCGAACTCGTAAGTCCTTTTTTAATCACTTGGCTCCTTCTTACGAAGCCAATAAATCAACACCAGGATTGTGACAGTCCAAACGAAGCATGCTACTGCCGCCGGAGCGCATACACTCAAGGTCTGGATGCTTGAACCCGCGGTGGTGTTGCAAAAATTTGTGATTGGTGAGTGGTTTGTCCAACCTAAGGGTCCCAAACTTTGCATTCAAGTCATAACGATAGATACCGGAGGGGTGAGGTCCTCGTACTTAGGCCCACCAGAGTCCACTCGAGTTTGAAAATGATTATTGATGGTGTGTCGAATATTGGATGTATATAAGACCCAAAGATCCATACAACATGACTCAGGATGTCTGTACTATACGGCCTCGGAGCTCAAATGATGTGTCACAGCACTCTTGAGTCCCACTAAGTTGGAAGTATCTCTCGCTGATAAGTAATAGAATGCAACTGCAACATTGCTTTAAGAAGGGCTTAATC
This sequence comes from Ceratobasidium sp. 428, assembly GCA_019623705.1. Taxonomy (NCBI): domain Eukaryota; kingdom Fungi; phylum Basidiomycota; class Agaricomycetes; order Cantharellales; family Ceratobasidiaceae; genus Ceratobasidium; species Ceratobasidium sp. 428. Next base: position 3,373 of record WSTJ01000005.1, read on the forward strand.
TGTGCCTTTCGTAAGTCTATTAGATATACACCTAGCTTTTCCAGAGATGCACATCATGTGTAACAAGTGTCTAGGTCCTACATAAGCCCAAAGAACCCTGTGTTGTCAAGCTCGCCGACGAACGTGAGCTGGAACACGGTGCTATACAAACATGGGTCACGTGCGTCCTTCGCACACTTATTTATACCCTGAGTACATCAACTCGGATCTAGACGCATCCGAAGTTTTAATGAACCACGAACTTTGGACCTCGAAACTTCAGCACGGACGACGGCCCGAGTTTCAACCAAAACTTCAAAGCCGAAGCTTCGACAGAATCAGTAAGCCCGATTACCCCTAATTTGAGCAGTCGGTTTGTGGTAGTTCTAAACTTCATCCAACTCGCCGGATAAAACTCGGTACCTCAACTTCTTTGACGGCCATCATATTCTGGTTATATCCTTATCCAGGATATGAGTTTAGAGAAATTTTGGGCCCTCCCCTGGCGGGCACGTAGAGGAATACCAAACAGAACTTGTGAAGCACACGGCAGAGCGCATCTCGTCGCATGATCGGAGTGACTTCTTCCTTCCTCGACGCCCAGCGCGGCTGAATATCGCCCAGGCACGAAAGGGGTTATTTCGGTCCTTGAATCACGAATAACAAGGCTTGAGGTCTGCGTACTCTGGAGATATATATGACGTGTAACACATTGGCAAGTAAGGGACAGGGGCAATTTAGAATATAGGAAGCTGATCTCGGAAGAACAGCCTTGCTTCGGGGCGATTGGTGTCCGGGCTCCTTTTCGTGCTGGCGTGACTCAGTCATACCTGAAGCTCACTCAAGCCTAGCTGGCTAATGCCCTTATTGGCCTCGTCTGTCCAAAGCCCCCTCGATATCGCTGCGTTTAACTTCCTGCTGGTCCGATATGATATTGGCTAAACTCACCATTATACTTCTCGCCGTCGCACAATCTGCTAGAGCAGTATCCGCCGGGAACTGTGCTCTGTACCTTATACAATGACAAGGCCAAAGGAGCCAAGGTTACAGCAACTGGAGTTGTTCGGTCTTTTGCCGTAATTGTTTGGTTTCAGCTCATCACGAGGGTGTAAGACTAAAGCATATAAATCTCAGTTCTTGTATCGCGACTACATGCTAGAGGCGTATGAAACTGTAAAATCATGCTCCTCTCGAAGGTCCAACAAGACGTGCCAGGCGTTTTGATCAGGTTCGTATCGCACGCGAATCGGCCCGTTCTGATCCTTGGTAGGCCATGACGAACCCTTTTCGAATGAGTCCGACCGACCAGAGAACTCTGCCTTCTTGAATGCTTCCTTGCGCTTTGGCTCACCCCAAATAATTAGACGGCACCATATACCGGATGTGCTGTCTAGCAGCCTCTCCCCACTGTCAGGATCGGGTTTGGGTTCGGGTTTGGGTTCAGATGGGGGTTTGGGTTCGGCTCTGTGCTTGGGTTTAAATTTGATATTACGTGAGATCTTCAACTCAGAGCTCGAGTAATTAGTGACCTGCATCGTACGACCAGAGGGTGAATAGCCCATATGCAACACCGACAAAAATTAACTTACGTGACTGATTTCAAACTTCCAGAACACGTCTCTTGCCTTAGAGCTACTAAATGCACCGTCGTCTTTCACCTCGTCCCATAGTTCACCGGTCAAGCTAGGTGGAATTTCGCCCTCGCGGATAAGACTCGATTGAATCGTTTGTATAGTCGGTGCACTCCACGCAGACAGCCCATCATCGACGTACATCGCATAAGACTACGGCACCGAGCAGTTAATGAGCGAGCTGGTTAATACTTGAGTTTCATATAAGACATACTCGATCGGCGTTGACATGGCCGGGATATATATGGAGAGAAATGGGCTTCCAGTCCTCCGCATATAAGCCGGGTTCAGTTTGTGGAATGATACCTCCTGATAAGGCCGATATCCTTGGTCAAGCTGGCGATGAGTACTGATATTGACTATCACTTACCAAAGCGTATGAACATAGGAGTAATAAAACTCAAGTCCTTGCCTCCTCTATGCATATGTGCGTCATATTCTATCAGAGATCCACCATTGAACTCGTGGCAGGACAGGAGCTCAGTAGCTTTGTCTGGTCCTTCCGCTTGAAGATTACATTGCCACCAAGCCGTGGGGCGAGGGAGGTAAACGGTACGAGTACCCTTGGGCTCGAGGACTGGCGCCACTAGTAGGTCATCCCCAACAGTATACTCGGTGTCGAGAAACTCAGCATTCTGTGCAAATGCGATTTTCAGAAGACGAACGATAATAATTTGATATGTGAATCACCTCCCCAACTAGGCTCGAGTCCTCCGGAAACGAAATCACCTGCAAGGGTTCTCAATGATCTAGTTCTGTGGAGCGCAAGGTTGGTACACACCAAAGCTCGAGCAATTGGCAAGCCAGTCCACAGGTTGTTAAACATTTGGTCGTAAAGGAGTTGCAAAAATGAGTACCGAAGCTTGACATAGTATAGACATACTGGCTGGACCTGGTCGTATAGCCAACGCTCGTGCTCAGGGGCCTTGAGTTTGTATGTGGAGTCGGAGAACTTGAACGGTTCCTGTGGATACTTTGTCAGCGCGAAGCGCTAACGCGACATTTCATAGCCCATCACTTTCCTGAAATAATTTCTTTCCTTCCTTTGCGTTATAATGATTCCTGCCGAAATGAAGAAAACCCATTATTTGAACCATCCCGCTCCTGTTCGGGTATACCGCGCTCGTGGCGGCTGAACTTACCGGAACCACGGTAACAACGCGTATGCGCAGTACCATCGCATCAGCAGCTCTGGGCTTGCCCACCGGCCACCATCTCTACCGGGCTCGAAACCTCCCACATCCCCTCCGGAAATTGTGATGCCGGACAGACCGAGAGACAACACCTGTGCCACTGATACCCTGAGAAAATCCCAGTCGGACGAATTATCTCCGGTCCATAATCCAGCATAGCGATGCAGTCCAATGTAACCCCCTCGTCCAATAATCAGATTCCGCTTGTTTTCCCGCTTTTCATGTCTGTCCCAGCCTCTGAAAGTAGCCCTATGCAAGTTTAGCCCATACAGCGACCAAATTCGGATAGCCGGATAATCGATCGGATTTTTGCCCTTGACAGTATCGGCAGTGAGTTTCAATCGGAAAGGAAAGCTGTTGTGCCATAATCGTTCAGTAAAAACCGTGCACTCGTTTCGCTTATGAACTCACCTTCTCATGTCACCATAACAGATACCCATGCAAGGTGAGGTCATGTCCTGCCAGACGAACTCGAGTCCCAGTTTAATCAATTTGTCATATTGTTCGCCCCACCAAACTCGTACGTCTTCTCGATTGAGATCAGGATAGTACCCCGGCTATGCGAAGAAAAAACAATCCAAGTTATCACTCGTTTGAACTAACGAGCAAACACACAAGTTACCCTGCCAAGTTTACCGCCATACCAGACGCCACCTCTGAAAAACTCAGGCGGGTTCTTGTCATAGGTGTCGCTAAGGGGCCTGATAGGAAAGGATCGATGTGATTGTTCAGTACGTGGCTTCCTTATTAATTTTGGTAGTACTCACTTGAGGTCTGGTGGGTCGTACAAATTCCTTGGTGCTTGTTGTACGGTCCGGCCGGGATGCACGTATTGCTGCTGTCCGCCATCATAGTACATATATACCTCTTCAGAAGCCTCCGGCTTTTCCTCGCCAGCTTTCCAAAATCGACGGTCCTTAATGAACCTAGTGTTGGAGGATCATCAACCGGATCAGGCTGATGGGATATCGTGACCACTCACTTCGGGTCCGGCCCCTCCAAGCCGCTTTTCAGCGTCGGGTTATCGTCCTCATCCCCACTGATGAATGGCGTAATATTTGTACTGCACTTTACGTGATAATCCTTTCTGAGTTCGTCGAAGATGTTCTCTGAAAACTTCTCGCCATCCACTGTGAATGTCTTGTAGTTTCGCTGGATGTCGACGTCGATGTGTATTCCATCCAGAGGAAATTTCTCATGGCCATCGCGATACCCTCTCACTACAGCCTTGATCTTATTTGAGCTATCGTATCCATAGCATCCTTGGTGGTATCCTAGCACATATCGAGGTTTGAGTTGGGGTCTCCCGACAATCAGAGTGTAAGTGTTGACAATTTTGCTGATCGATTCTTCTGCGATCACGAAGAACCGCATGCTGTTGAATCGGCAGGCTACTCGTATCATGCTGTTGTCCTTTGTACCAATGTCCAAGCATACTTGAGAGAAGTTGTCGACAAAACTGGCCACCTTCAACATATGCTCCGGGTGTTGCCGAATCTCCATCCAATACGGCTCTGAGTGATAGAGCGGCTCACGAGCATCTAAGGGCCCTTGGCCATGTACCTGAGAGTACGTCATGTTGTCATAGTCTGGAAAGGTATAGGTTCGTCATTTAAACAAATGCAGACGATGGCACGCCAGCATGCTTCACTCACTGAAGTAGTCGAGGATCACTCGTGATTTGAGGAGCTGTCTACCGCCTTGTTCACCGAACCCTTTAAAGATACCCGGGTTAACCATTTAGTACATCGCATATGTGGAATTATGACTGGGCTGTTTACCAAGGTACCTGGCCATGCTTGGTTTATGAACTTCGATCACCGTGGCCATCTTGCTATAAAGCATTCCATTCACTTTCGTCTGCCATACGACCTTGATATGCTTCGGGGGAGAATCGACATCAGGATACCAATCGAACTTGCTCGTTGATTCTGTGCTGATCGGAAACCGGGCAAACTCGCGCAGATAGATATCATCACGAGTATTGCGGACTGGAATCGGTTGGACGGCAACGATCTTGAATCTTGTCTTGCGCACGTAAATCCGCATATAGTATGGCTCCTTTGGTTCGTTGATAGACTCCGCTGCCTTCTTCAATGGTCGTGACTCTAGTACAACCCAATCCGAATTCTCAACCTCCTGGCATTCGACCTCCCAGTTCTTGCCTTCAAACTCATCCAATACGGTAATGAGGTTTTTCATGGTACTTGAAACCAGACCGTGCCTAACAGGATCCAAAGCGATCAGCGTCATATCCGTCACTAAGGTGAGCGACATACGAATTGTTGTCCCAAATCTCGTTGATGTCCGAATATGTAGGACTGAACCGCAAACGAAACGATGTCGGTCGAACGAAGTCTATAATGAGGATTTTGCTATCGTTGTTGACCCAGAAGGCGCCTCCATGATGGCAAGTGTCAGCACTATTCGAAGCTTCATGAAGCCGGACCGTTTCAATTCGCTGAAATCCGTTGTCCGCGGTAGTGTCGAGTCTCTTGAAGAACTCCTGTGCTGTAATATAGCTATATGGGTCCGTATCTTTAGAGTAAGGCATATTGATAGCTTTGACGCGGAGCCCGGTTTCGAGTGAGAGGTATGGAATCAATGACAGCTCCTAGTAATAGTTGTTGGATGGCACGCTTTATATAGAGGAGTCGATAACGCACGCTAGATAAAAGGCCTGCTCGTGATAAATCACAAGAGCTCCCACTCCACGTACATTCTGAAGGTGCAAGAACTAGGAAGATGTGCTCATCAAAGCTGAAAATTTTCGCTCCACCTATCAGTCTATATCTCTAGCAAATCACAAACGTCTGTAGATTGACACCACCTAGTAGAAGTGCACATCGAAGCACAAGCGCCCCAAATTGTCACACTACGTGTGGATCATGTCCACGTGTGGTGAGCGTTTTCTTATCGTGGTATCCCAGCACTGTTGCCAACAAAGTTGGATTTAGGAGATCTTCTCCGCCGTTCGGAAAGCCCCTTGAGACTGGTACAGAACTTAGTTTATTGCGAATTCGGAAATGGTTTGCGGTTGATCGGCTCCACTTCCGACAAGTGGAAAAAAGAGCACGAGTAAATACCGTGCATCCCGGAAACGGGGGACGTAGTTGAGACGAAATGTACATACACAGAACCGCGTGAAAACTGCGCATACGACGGTATCAATCACTTTAGAAAACAACGATATCTAAATTTGAGCCACACGAATCGTAAACCGTATGTATCTCGACAAAACGTGCGGCTACAGGTGCGAAGAAACGGTTTGGCACATATTTAGACAGTATATTGTCACAGAGTAGAATATCCTATCTCAAAGAGCAGGGATGCGGCTGCGAATGAACCATCCCACTTTGCTCCACCTAACTGCACACGCTCGTTGAACTCCCAACCTCCTCATAACCTGCTTATTTCTTACTGTTTCTTCTGCTAGTAAGCAGATACAAACTATAGGCTTCTTATGACCCAGTTCTGCGCTTGTAGCCGCACATTTTGTCGAGATACATACGGTTTACGATTCGTGTGGCTCAAATTTAGATATCGTTGTTTTCTAAAGTGATTGATACCGTCGTATGCGCAGTTTTCACGCGGTTCTGTGTATGTACATTTCGTCTCAACTACGTCCCCCGTTCCCGGGATACACGGTATTTACTCGTGCTCTTTTTTCCATTTGTCGGAAGTGGAGCCGATCAGCCGCAAACCATTTCCGAATTCGCATTACCAACACACCAATTGTGTTGACTCAATAAAGACGTTCCCAGACTCAGAGCGCTCTGAGCGCACCAGATTTTGGGGATAAGTCTGAACGCTCCTGAGAGTTCCAGATGCTCCAGAGCGTGTGCTTCCCAAGAGCTCTGGGGAGCTTTGGAGCACCGAATCTAACCCCCTAAATCCGGAGACTCTGGAGCCGGTGAGTATTTCGCCGACGGCCCACCTTGTTGTGGTCAGAGGTATACTGTAGTGTTGTGCGAGGTCGTCCGACAGCAACGTCTGGGGTAGCAACAAAACGGAAAATCGAGTCAAATAGAAGCTAACTTCTTAACACGACTGACTCAAGTTCCTGGTTATAAGCCTTGGGCCCCGTTGTACCTCCGGGGGACTTTTGGGGTGGCCCGGCGCTACGCGCATGGCCTGTTCCGAACTGAAGGTACTTATTTTGTGTAGACCCTGGCTGACCCTGCTGAGTCAGGATCATCCTTGCATTTAGAGTAGATGAACTTTGAAGCCCCGTTGCACTCCGGGGAAGCGTTGGGGTGGCCCGACGCTACGCGCCGGGCCCGTTCCACCTTCGGCGCTTACGACTTGATAGACCCTGAGTGTCTCAGACCGACAGACCCTGTGTATGACAAATCTTCCCACGGTGTTTCTTCCATTGTTAGTAGATTAGAGTAGATACTCTCAAGCGCACACATGCGCAACATCCGAGATAGGAAGGCAAGTCTGGACCTATTTGTTAAACACGTTCCTCACCTAAGGCCCAGGAAGCGGGTGTGAAGAGGTAGTACTTGTAAGGCTTCGACGCTCAATGGACGGCTTACAATACTGTACAGTCGGTGATACAGTGTAGTCCAAGATACACGAGGATTGGAGTCGAACCGAGACCATGCTCCACACAATCTCGCTTAGAGTATCCTTTGCGGTAGGCGAACCACTATGGGCGATTTCAGAATGTTGTGCACTGCGAAGATTTCCCGGATGCCTCACTCCACACGATCTGGACAGGCTGACGCAGATCAAATCTGTAAACAAGCCCAATAGAGACAATGTGGCTAATGGAGAACGTGTCATATCTCAGTGATGCGAGAGAACAGCAAAATGGAATGTGTGTATACAATTACTCATGCCAATATCGTAGCTTAGGATATATTTGCTGTGCCTCAAGTCGCCTCCGTCGTTGAGATTCAGCGCACTTCCCGTTGGTCAGAGTGAGGTATTTGGAAAATCGTCGCAGTGCACATATTCTGAACACGCCTGTATATTGTTGGTAGGTGTGAACTGGCACGCCTTCAGAACAGGATCGAGCTTGGCCTCACCCGGTGCTTCTGTGGTAACCCGTGGTGGATGAGAAATTTAGGCCACAGGCTCGCCTTCTGTAGAAAACGTACGAACTGCACAACAATTCTACTCTGGGTCGGCGATCGCTACTGGGGGGCCGGTCAAGTGGAGGCATAACGTGGATATGATATACAGCAGTGTATGTACATGATAATCGTATGTGCGTCGGTGCATGCCTGCTACCGTAGAGTGGGGGGTCCCCCCCGGACGGCGCGTTAGCGGCGGGAGGAGAGACGAGACGGGGCGCCGAGACGCGAACCAAGGCTCGCGGGTCGGTGGGCCAGGTCAGGCGTGGAACGACGTGACAAGGTGGGCGGGTGGGAAAAGAGCGCCGAGCGCAGCGAAGGCGTGACACCAGACAGGCGGTCGACTCGCGATGTGGAAGAGTCGAACCAACACGTCTGTGTGTCACGTGCTCGGCCTGGACATGACTGGCCGTCCCTGGGCGCTTTTCTCTGCCGGCCCAGACAGTCGTCTGCAAAATATCATTTTCTCATTGAGCACCGGCCCTGTGGTGGGTCCTCGTTTAACGCCACGGAGCACTCGGTGAGTACGTGACCGGTTCTCACGGACTGCTACTGACTCGATCGGCGCTCATGATGCTCATGAGAACTCCGATGGCGCTCATGAGCATCTTGAGCCCACCTATATCGGGCTCATGAGGCTCATGAGCTCAATTGTATGGCTCATGAGCCTAATGAGGCGAAGGTATGTTTCTCATCGGGCTCAAGTGCACAATATGGGAGCTAACGAGTCTCGCGGACTCCCGTAATTTATATATACTTAATATATTTTGACGTATCTATTGTTTGCGGACACAGAATAACGGTAAAATTTTGTATCATTGCATGTAAATACATAGTTATGGTACAATACATCGTCGCTCGTACAGCGTGGGTGATATTACCGCAATGCTTATTCACATGCCATAGAATACCCCTCGACGCGCCGCTATAAAACATCGTGTGAGCAACGAGCCAGCGAGCTGAAGTACACATGTTAGTACTCACATCGTACGAGGCGTTGAGTTGAGGCAATGCTCATGGACCGCAAGCGTTCGTAGTGTGAATGATGGCATGCCTACTCGAGTCTCGAGATTAAGATTAGCGAGCGAATTTAGAAATGAACGATTATTATACTTGCCTTGTATCGCATATAACACATCGCGCAGCGATGTCTTGCTGTTAGTACCGTACTTTCGTGACGGGCTGCGCTACGCACCTGTAGCTCCGTGTGAGGGGAGATGTCAAGGGGATGCGGCGGAAGGGGTCAACCAGAGACATTGTAGATAGGCACATAAGTTGCCGGGCGTAACTTGGTCACGGAGCTTATCGCTCCAACATCATTGGTTCGGATTGATGAGATATACCGATTTCGGGAAGTGAAACTACGGTGTTCTCTGGCGTTCTATTGCCCACGGCGCATCTCAAACCCTATACGTGGCTTGAAATTTGCCGTTATCTACAAGACTCTCATACTCGCCCTTGACCCGCCCCCTCCAAGCTCCCGCCATGTTCTTGGGATTTGAAGCTTATTGAATGCCAGTTATAGCTCTAGTGTCGCGCGGCGACTATATTTGTATATACACACCTAAAACTATATTGTCTATTGTGTTCGTTCAATGTCACGCCCGAGTTAGCATGTGAGACAAAAACGGAAATTATATATTTCCGCATCAGGGTACTAATCTTGAGGCTCATGGAGCCGATGAAGCGTGCTCTCGGTGCTCATGAGCATCCCCAGGGCTCATGAGGCTCATGAGCACGGAAGGTGTCCTCATCGGGGCAAATGAGACATCTCATCGGGCTGATGAGAGCTCCACTGCCACATGTGGCGCGATCACAATCAATCACTGAACGGATGTAATATAGTCAGTGAGAGCCTAAGATAGGGGGGGGTGGCTCACGCGCTCAGCCGGGTCTTGAGCGCTCAAGGGGGAATGGGGTTTTTGCAGATGCATGCCTGTGAGCCTACGCGGGCTCCGGCTCCCGGACCCACATAATTAAAATCCACACGTTTTCAAATATTACCAAAGCTACTTCCTCAACGCCCGACAATAAGGGGCATTGTGCCAGGACTAAAGCGCTATGTTAGTTTTGAAATCGGTGAAGACATGTTGTGCTGCATATGGTTTGTTGTCGAGCGGCCAGCGAAACAGGCCCTCATACAGTGGGTGGATCCCCGCAGCGGTGAGATGGGCAGTTGGTCAGATGGACAGTGGTCAGATTTCGGATACCCATTTCCGGTCCGTAATCTGACCCATCCCTGTGTGATGGGTTTCCCGCAGGTGAGATGTTGGTCAGACCTTGGCCACAATTACAGCTCGTGCTACATGTAGCAACATCACGTTTTCGCCATTCCGTACTTTCCTTTGTACTTAAAGATACGTAGAGCCTTTTTAAAGTAGATTGGGACATTAGTTGCCCCAAAATAACCAAAGATCTGTTCGTTTCTATCGTTCCTAGGTTCACGAACATCACTCTAGGTAATTTGAAGGATCATGCCAATGATTTAATCGTATTTAGCTCACAGAAGGATTAGATTAACAAACGTGATTGACTGGCTCAATGGTCAGTATATATATGCGCCAAAACCAGGTGGTTTACGATGTACAAACGTGAAGTAAAGCGGATTAGAGTCACTCGAAAGTAGACCCTGAGTGTCTGGCCGTCATCTGGCCATCTGTGGAGGGGGTACCCCCCCTTCCACAGATGGTCAGACGTGGTTAGCCGTGGTCAGACGGGAAAATCTGACCAGACCCCCTCGACTCGATTCTGATCGGGTGAGCCTGGTTTCCGTGGAATATCGTTACATCCGGGTGACTGACCAACATTTATCTGACCAACTGTTTATCTCACCGCTGCGGGGATCCACCCAGTGGGTGACTTCCCGTAACGGTCAGATCGCATTTTGGTCAGAGTCTGTTGGCCAGATTTCGGTCCGGATGCAACAATCCGCAGTCTGATCAAGCGACTGAAACTTTGAGTTCCCGTAAGGACGTATGCACTTTTTGAGATTGTGACTGGTTGGAGCTCATTTACAGTCAAATATACTCTTTTGCAACCGGTTGACCCTGGCTATCTATTGTCGGCGACCTTAAATCTCTCACGCACGTCTTGTCGCGAGACCGGCCATCCCCAGGAACGGCATTCAGCCGGCAATAGCTACTGTCTGACCATGCCCTCACGCCTCAGTTCTGTTCGGGTAAGCAGCATTTCCTCGGTTATCTTCTGCATCCGACCAACTGACCAGAAAAATCTGACCAAATCGTCAACTGACCGTTACGGGAAGTCACCCAGTAGAACGTGAGATCTCGCATAGCGAGAATCCGCATAGAAAGCTGAGAAAGCGGCATTCTGCCATTCCCAAATATCATTTGAAACTATCACCGCGCATGAGTCAACCGAAACCGAGAGTGAACCCACTGAGAAGGAAATAATTTAGAAGATTTTACAAGGCGTACGAGCAAATTTTCTCCTCCCCGTAACACTTATTTTCATCCAGTACCAACATTTGCACTCCATTCTATATATCTTCGCGATTGTAGGATCTAATCACGTGCGCGGCCCTCGTGCTGTTCGCTCGTGCTGTGCGGATCATGAGAATCCGCATACTGTACTTAAGGAGCGTCGCAGTTTGCGACATCCACCTTGCTCGGGGGGAGTATGTATCATGTGTCTACAGTCACTATTATGCGTATTGTATCTCATTTTATATTGCGAACGGAAAAAGGCTGTCTTGAATCTAGACGAGCCACCCTTTGACGTGCTTGTTCAGCTGGAGCGAGCCCGTGCTACCGCGTTGCCCGTATTAGCACCTGGCGCTGCCCCTGTCATTTCAGTTTCAATATTCTAGTAGAACTCCTACCATACAGCAACGGAGATGCATCGGGGTGCGCTGGAAAGTTTACTGCTTGCAATTGTAGCTTATAACCCAGCCTATGCGTTCAACGACTATCAATCGCAAGGCAGAACTGCCCTGTCCATTTTCGCCGATATGGCAACACCGCCAATCGGTGGTCCATTTTGTCTATGCAGCAAGTATATCGCGTATTCAGAGAGCTCTGTCTGCAATATTTGTTCGGATGCTTCGTGCCAATCTTAACGAGAGGCTCCTAATGCAGCCGTTAGGATACAATCTAGCCCGAGAAGGGGAGAACTTATTTGACTAGCTCGACTCTAGGCGCCTGAGTATGTATACGGAGGTTGTAGTAGGCGGTGATGAGAACACGGCGGGGTGGGAGTTCGTGGGCTACCGCTAAATGAGCTAGGACGCGAACGAGTGACCGAGCTACCACCCTGCAGCGGGGCTCGGGAGTGAGCAGCAAGCCTAGTCTCCGTGTATACTCAGCATGTGAGGAGGGAGGGACGAGATATTATAGTGTCGAGAGTGAACAAAGTAGTCTGACAGGCACATGGTATAAAATCGAATGTGCGTATAAAACGTGTACAAAACAACGCACAATGGAAGTGTGCGAATATGAGGGAGTTTTCTGGGTAGTTTGGAGAGAGGGGTGTGTTGAATGGTGCTCCCATACCGCCACGTGCGCTGCATGCGTGGCGGGTGGGTTGTGGAGGAAAACGGTGGGTGGATACTGTACCAGCATGAGACCAACGTCGCTTACATAAGAAGTGACGAGCGCTTATGATGTTTGCGCTTGATTGGTACCCATGTCCCACTGCGGCGGCTGGGAGGGGGACAGGGGACAGGGTTGCTCGTCAACATTTCACAGCATATATGAGATCATTGCGATCCAGCTTCGGCTTCAAATATTGCCACATGTAAGAACCCAATCTATCATCAATTTTGCTGCATTAGCAGATTGTATTTCGTTCTGAGGTCAACAACTCCCCTTTCCGCTACTATACCACTCGACACGTTTGCTCCCTGCGTTGTCGTGGCACTTCCTTCTGCTAGTTTCAGGATAATACTACTGGCCATGACGTTTCACAAGCACTACACCATCTAATAACCACCGATCCGAAGCTGTATGCTGACATTTCGTCGAGCCGGAGCTCAGTCTCTGCAGATTCCGCTCACAAAACTCTCAAGCTGCTCTATATTGATATGGTGAAAATGATAACAGTGAACCAACCGAGGAAGTTCACACATGTTCTCTTGCCACTCAAGTACCATATGATCTTCACCGTTTGCACGATAACGTTTTGGACCCCGAAGACAAGGATCACGTAGTATAATCTGACGTTTTCACCTCTTGTATGCTCATTTCATTTTCTAAGTTCTCCTTCTGGCGCTCCTCTAGTTCAATATCCTATCAATCTTGATTTCATTTTTCTCTCTAAATGTTCGCACAGCGCGATGTTGATATAAGGCTGGAATTTCAAATATGCGCAAACAAAGTCCCGCCGCGTCGACCAGCTGGGGGACAGGGGACATTGGAAATTACTAACGTCGCGTCGCAACTGGTTGGGGACCGGGACCGACGTTAGTCTCATGCCGGTACAGTATTGTTGGTACGTGACCACGTATATGCACGAGGACCATGCTTTAGAACTCGTTTGTACAGTACCAGGCGCTGGCGGCGCTCGTCGGGACTAGGACCCGAGGTGGGACAAGCTTTGGGAAGCGAGCGAAGAGCCCGGTGGTAATTTCGTTGCGGTGAGGCGGTGCATTAGCAAAGCAAAAACAAAGGATAGGCCCCATCCCAAACAGAAGAACACCGACCTATCGCTTGTAAATACTTGTGAAATTTGTGAATCTTCGCGTCGACATTTCCGCTGTCGAGAAATCTTGCTGAGCAAGATAACTTGTCAAATTTCCAACTTCCCGAACGTATGCAAAAGCTTACGTTCCAATGTAGAGTTGACTAAATTTGCGGGACATAAAATAAGCTACAAGTGTCGCTTGTTGTCATCAGTAAGCTCACCAGGTGCAGAGAGATAATCCCGCGCAAAACACGCTCAGCGTGGTGTAGTGCCCAGCCAAGTAGATGAACCTCGAGGTAAACAGAAAAAGATGCGCGACCCTAGATTACAAGTTGTTTTGGAGAGAGTCTCCACTCCCCTGGCTTGGAAGTATAGAACAATCTTAAACGTGGATATGGAGCATACACCCTTATGTATGACCACACGGTTCATGACTTGATGTGACGATTTCAAATATTGATACGAAGAGTGCCACAGCCACACCACGTTGTTCACACGAAGTCCGCCACAAAATCACCTATATCATCACTGTGAGAGGGCCACCTCCTAGATGCAACCATCTGAGGCCTAGATACCCACTTTAAGCTCATAGCTATGAGTGCCCCTAGCATCGTCTGTACTTTTTCACTTGTCCACAACATAACGCTCATATTCATGTTATCGTGATTTCCAGGACGTTGCCCAACCAAAACTGATATATACCGCTAACCTGAATGAGCTATCCCATGCTGGAACTCCAGTTGATATTAGATCCACAGCAACCATCGAGCGATATCGCTTCGTCGAGTGTGCTCCGCTTGTCAAGGACGGAACGCTACGTATTCATGAATATACCAAGCTTCCGAAGCTGTATACCGCTGTCTCATACGTCTGGAGAGGCAATAAGCCACTCCCTGATGACAAATCTCCAACCTTCACAGTTCAAGGGTCTGAAGAATACGATCCGATCAGTATACAGGTAGTCCAAGATGCGTGCCGAGCCGCCACCCAAAGAAATACCGATCTGCTTTGGCTCGATCGACTGAGTATCATACAATCCAATGAGGATGATTCGGCGTGGCAGCTCACCAACATGTATGATATTTATCGGTTCAGCGACTTATGTGTCGTTATTCCAGGCGGCCTTTCACGGTTGACAGATCTCGGTGAGGTAACCCCGTGGATCCACCGGGGCTGGACTTTACAAGAGGCTGTCGCGCCCCCGAACGTCGAGGTCTTGTTTTTGTGGGACCGCGGCCGGTTCAAGGCAAGGCCTTCCTACGATTCATCAGGCTTCACTGCCTACATAACAGAAGTCGCAAAAGGTCGTTGCGCTATGGCTCCGCTCTGGCTTATCCTCGAAGCATCTGTTTCCGGAACTATCTACTTGGTCGACGAAGACGTTGTTCGGGTTCTCGGCCAATATAGCGGAGTATCTATTTTTGGTGTTGGCCCAAAAGGATATACGCCAAACGATTTTAGATTCGTGATGCCCAATATCGCTATGCTTGCTGCCGTCGTATCTAGAAGCATGCAGGAGGACCACGACCGAAGACACTATTGTCTCTGGAAATGCGTTCTTATGCGCTCGACTCGTGATCCGGCGGATATGATCTTCAGTGCGATGGGAATGTTCGGTGTCAGGCTCGATCCCAAGAAATTCAATGTCAATGATCGTGTCCGACCGACTATAGCCCTCGCGCAGGAAATTCTGAAGAAAGGTGGCCGAGCGAACTGGCTGGGAATTTCCTTCCACTCTCCACCGTGCCCTCAGCTTTCAACTTTCCCTACATTTCCGAAAACGTCTCAGGGTGGGGAGGACCAAAAGGCGTTGATTCGTACTCCAACGGGATATGTTGAGATCTTTAGGCTGATGGACAACGAGTATCCTATTTCCGCGTTCTTCAGTTCCATGCCTACTGGAGAGATGGATACAGATGGCTACCTAACGTTCTCCGCCAAATCAATGCCAGTCACTTTACTACCTGCCAGCAACGCACCTACCTGGGATCGACAAAAGTCCTGGTGGATTCTAGGGCATATCAAGACTACTTGTGGTGACATTTGGCAAACTATTAGCTCCCCGCCGGAGGTAGCTACGTTCGATTCAAGTTCAAAGGCTTTTGCCGTATTATTGGGTTGTTTCTTTTCGTATCACCCCACTCAAACCCTGGCGTATGATTGCGACAACATCCGAGGCTTCATTATCAAACAGCATGCACCAGGCAAATTCCACATCGACTCGTACTTCATGCTCACCATCAAGGCTACGGATTGGGTGAAGGGGTGGCAGGAGCATCAGTTTTGCATTGGAGGGCCCGACAAACTCGAAACTGTTTACGCCGATGAGCCGTTGACCGAGGTCGATCCAACGGATATAATCGATATGCCTATCCCCGACAAGGCCACCACGTTTGCCAGTATTGACAGCGTGCATGTAGCGGAGCTTGCCAAAGCAGCAAGCCTGAACCGCAACTGATGGGCTCATGATAGTATGATTGGTATTTGTTTTTGAACCAGTTTCTAAGATGAGTGAATTGAAGCATGTAAAACCTATTGAGGTGATAAATGAAATTGGATTCAAGTTACTGTGTATGTATTCAGATAGTGTACTCAGTCCGTGGGCCAGGGAGCTTGTCCGTATGCTATATGCGCACTAAGTCACTCGCGGCGGCCTAGCCTTCCCGCTGTTCTGGGTTATCGCAAGCCACCAGAGGCAGCATTGGGTGTTTGGCTGGGCCGCCCAGACTGTGATCGTGGGTCGCCCCCAGCCAAGAAAAAAAACCTACACGAGCGCAATCGCAGGCGAACCGCGGCTAAGACGCTGAGCGCAGCAAGGCGGCCCCCAATAAGAGTCAGGAGGACCATGACCGACCCCAGACGCGGCCAAAAGCGTGAGTCTGATTATCACGGCGTACGTGACAAACTATTGACGCCGTGTTGTTCTCAATCCCTTCCCTCCGGCGCTATGATTAAGCTACTGTCGCGCGGCTGAATAAACAACCGCATGCTGTTCGAACAAGAGGTAGGGGGCCGGAGGGATGGGTGGACTGGGTGAGGATCAAGAGTAAAAAAACTAACCTAAAGGATATCGTGCAGGACCGTGTATCCTTTGAGAACATCGTTTATTGACTGGTGGATCGATTTTGAGTGGTACGGAGGCCTAGGTGTCGGTGAAGCAGGACCTGCATGCGTGCAGTCAGCGGAGAGGATGAGAGGTTGCGCATATATGCTGCAAAGCACGGCGCTTCAGATGGATGGGCTTTCTCGCACGCGTAGAACCGGTGAGACTACGCCAAACATGAGTTTATTTGAGGATCTTGCGACTATCACATGAACTAGAGACCTCCCCGGTGGAGACGGGGCAGCGAGGTGGTGGAAAGCGATAGGATTGCAGTACCGAGCGTACACGACTACACACCGGGGGCATACCCCCGGTCACCCCCTAGTCCACCGGGCTCATTTATGATGTTATAGCCTCCAAAATCAAGCGCCCAGCTTCGAACAGTGGATATCACACACATTAAACAGAGAACTGTTTAGTTCCCTGAACAATGCCACCACTAGACACCTTAATACCCTTCTCAATAATCTGTTGCCCGGTGGTAGAGGTGACTCGAATATCAACGGTTTCCCCAAACCCGCTGTATGAAGTAAAGAAGTTGTACGTTTCACGATTGACTCTGGTCCAGCTTGCACCACCGTTGGTGCTCACTTCGAGGGTGTCGATAGGGAGGCGAGAGTTGCGAACCTGCATGGCAAAGTACCATTGACCTATGGTGACAATACGTAGTTCTACGTGAGTATTCGTTGTAACACAATATCGGCTTACTGGTGCCCTCCTTGTTCTTGAACTGTAGATTACCAGAAATGGTGCAAGGCACGAATTGCCTAGTTGGATAAAGCGATGCATCAGCGACTAAGGCAGATATTGACGGGGATGATTTGACCAACCATGTGATATTAAAGATGCCTTTAGTCTTAAAGTTGGCGTCGACTTTAGCAGCGTAAACCTCTTCGAGGTCAAGATGATTATCCTTACACTCTGGGCACTAGTGGCATCAAGGGTCAATATCATAGCATCTGAATCAATTCCGATACCGACCTGGTTGTTGACCATGGCAGTTACAGATCCGCTTGCACCAGTGATTTTGACACAAGCACCACATGCAGCCGCGCCAAACCATTGCTCCCCACCTATCGCGACACCATTCAGGCCATCATGGGGATAATCTGAGAAGGAGCACATTCCTCCGGGCCAGTTTCCACCGTAAGTAGTCGCAATGCTAGACTTGCTTGCATAGAGAGGATATATGCCAGAAACAGGGGTGTATGCAACAACGGTACTCGTAAACGAGGCTGCCCAAACGGAGAACACAGCGATGTACTTCATGTTGCTTTTAGAAGCTAGATGGATAGCCGGAGATATGCCGCGGGACTATGCAAGTCTGCTCGTCGCTGCTCCGGCGTACTTATAGAGTTTGACGAGGTCGCTATGACTACTCAAGCAATCAAATTCGCCTGTTATTTATAAAGTACAGTAGACTACCGCTTGATGCTCGTTTATGGGCCTTAAGCGAGCCGGAGCTTCGCGACGCACCCTAACGATTTCTCGCCTGGACTAAATTCCGAGCCCTGATGCTGTCAATTTACGCCGTTGCGCTGTTTTTGGTAGCCCCACATGACTCCTCGCTGGGTATATTACCTGGTTGGGCATCTGATTGCAAAGGCTAAGTCCCGTATACTGTATCGACATTGGACTAGGAAAAGAGAAGCGGAAAACACAGGATGGCCTATGTCTAGCCCGAATCGCACTAAGTATTGTACCAGACTAAGAGTATTCCCTGCCTGAGGTAGGGTGAAGTTGTCCACAGGGTGTTGAATATTGAGTTGACTAGGCTACTAGTAAGAAGCTTCATCATCTAGGAATTTCAGAAGAATTCTAGTTAAGAATGACCCTCGATGTGAGAGCCAATTGAGGTATTGAAATAGCCAGGTTGTCGAAGGAACTGATGGTGACAGCCCTAAGAACTAAACAGCCTTTGAGATTAGAAACCAGGGTTGTGGAGGTCCATAGGGACACTCCTGAGCGCTAATTCCTTGCTCTATGACCCACATATAGACAAGTAAACTTTGGATATTATAAATGTTTCATACATGCACCAGCTCCCAGTCGATACAGAGTAATACTATTTTTAATCACGTCCGCGTCATGTATTCAAGGACAAAGTATTAGGCTCTCAGGAAGAAGACAAAGATAAAGTCATCAGACCGCGTTTTGTGCAGCGGCCATAAGCGTCCAGGAAAATAAAATCAACGATACAGTATTAGAAGCATATAGGCCGGCCGAACCAGAGTTAGTTTTATTTTTATTTTTTGCACATTAGGCAGCTGGCAGGCCGAGCGCGCCGAGTGTGAGCCCGAAAGCGAGGCTGCGGAGAAGTGCAGCCACGTTCACCAGCCTGCGTAAATGATATTCAGTTGGTATCTCAGCGGAACGGAGGTGGTGTAGCGAGACGTACAAGGTTGCTACCAGGTTGAGCACACCCGCAAGGAGGATTCCTAAGCCGATGAGCACCTGTGCAAGCGAGGCGTCGATACCGGCGAGCAGAAGAGCTAGGGCGGGAATGTTTCCGAGTGCTGCGAGCACCCCATTGAGAGTATTGGCGATGACCTAAACGCCGTCACGGGTCAGCATATGATGAGGGGACAGGGAGTATTAGGACGAAATACCTCAAGAAGGTCGGCGATGAGCTGCGCGATCTCATTATCTGTTTGTCGCTTGTGCAAAGCGGAGCGAGCGAGCTTGAGGTGATTGGCGGCAGCATCGTCGAGAACGGCTTTGAGGTCGTTCAGGAGAGGGGTAACATTGTCCAGCGTAATCTCCTTCGTTTTGACAAGTTCGTCTGTGGGAGATGTAAGCATAGAACGTGAGGATAATATAGTACCTAGACGTACCAATCTCGGCACAGATTGGCTCGATTTTTTGTTTGAGAGAGGTGACGGCAGTATGGATGTCAGAATTGTCGCGCTTGACGACCATATCCTTGGTATCAAGGATAGGCGAGGCGCTGACTAGTTGGAGCAGACCAATGGTCGCATAGGCGAAGAGCGTAGCGAAGACAGCGAAGCGCATGATGAGCTCAAGTCAAGGGAATACGAAGGGGAGAACTGGGACACCAGTGAGGTGTCAGACAACTGGAAGCCGTGCACTTTATACGATTCATGCGCATATTATTGTGCCCAAGGCAAAGACAAGACAGCGTCACTCACTGGCGTCATGCCAGAGGACGAAGCGACGAGCAGCAACGGCATGTACGAGCTAGAAGACAAAGTGGAGTTACCATACAAAAGTGGAGCGTCGCGAGGGGGAGCAAACTTAGCTGAGGATCGAGCTCACAAGGTTTTATACGCCCCAATATGCTGACCTTGATGTGACTCTTAAATAGACAAGCGCGTGATGGGGGAAGACCGTATATATGCAGGGATGAGCGTTTCTGATATATTGGGCGCAAGGCCTGACGTTATGGAAGCGGTGCCTATGATAAAAGCGAGTAGATCTTATTAGAGAACGACCGGCGTAATACATGTGCCGTAGAATCTGTAGCTCTCGAAGATTGGAAGAAGCAAGGAAGTAAATTTGAGATCAACCGATCACGTGATACGATGAACCTAGCCTCCGAAATGGGCAAGATATCGCGAAATATGAGAAGGTCATACTCTAAGGTATGGGAACGACTTGATCTTGAAAGAGACTGCTTCAAAGAGATATAAGAGTGGTTGTGAAATATAATTCATCCACAGCCGTGATCGTGTTCTAGGAAGTAATCTGTGGTACGAAACTGGTCATACGTGCTAACAGAAGCTCTAGAGTACGTGCATGCTGTATCTTCACATGAAATACCTTACGAGGTTTAAGAATGCTTTGTTTCAGCGAGTGTATGCAGACGCGCATTCGAATTTCCACTGGCGCTAGGTGATTGTTGTGACATGTGTGCCTCAAGGATCCGTCACGTGGCCCTTTGTTTCTGAACATCACAGATCCTGGATCATCGGACGCGTCTCCAGGATGGCAGACACGAGGATGCGACGCGTCAAGCTCCCTATCGAGATCATCGCCATGGTCCTTACAGAGCTGACTCATGCGTAAGTCCGCTGGATTAATTTTGATTTTATCTAACGTTTTACAGTGAGGCTTGGCGTCTGCGTATTCTCAACACCTCCGTAAACGACTGGGTTCTCAACGTCTTGGTTAAGCGTGCGCTTCAGGCCACAGCTTTAGTGGCACGTGCTCCTGGCAGCTTTATATTTTATGAGCCACCGGGTGCGGTACATGGGCTCCGGTAAGTCTTTCATCGCCTAATCCGGCCAAGGCTCACCACCATCCAGTTTTTCATTCCTTTCAAAGCACGGCACAAGTGCGCTTTTCCAAGCGAGAGGCCCTCCTGATGGCCGAGAGATTCAGGACTTCAAGAAAAAAACACAGCTCCAGATTGTCGTACACATGGAGAACAACCGCGACCCACTCATTATCCGCCACCTCAAGCTGCGCGACTTGACGCTCGATCGCGACTCTGTGACGCTCATGTGCAACTGGCGCTCTTTGCTTATCTCTGCTTTCAGCATGAACCCCCAGCAGCGCAGAGACCAGGCGCTCGCCACCAACCCGGCCTTTGCGTGGCAGCCTGGCAAAATCGACGGAATGCCGGGCAAGTGGAAAAAGGGCGGCGCTTGGTTGTACTCGGACAGCCAAGGTGAGCATTTTTGGTTAGGCTGATTGGCGCCACGAATACGGATGGAATGCGTTAAGCGCCGTGTTGGTCGTGCGACCAACCGTTTCAGTCTTGTATCTCCATTTCGTTCATTGTTGATTGACTCTACATAGCGTCCACCCACTCGCAGCGCTCTACTTCAACTGCGTCGAGCAGCCAACACCTGTACGGTCTCGTCGCTTACGACTCCGCATCTGGCACGTCCTCCCAATCCCACAACACCCAACATTCCAACTTGACCCAACAATCCAACCTCACCCAAGGGACAAACGTTACTACGTCGTCCGGCTTTTCTACTTCCCAACTCTCGCAGATTAGTGGCGTCCCTCAATCAAGTCCGCCAAGGAACCACTCAGCGTTGATGATATCCCATACAAACATGCTGCACTCCCTCTCGGTCTATCCTGACAGTAGCGCTAGTTCAGATCCTAGTCGACCTCCGGATGTCGCCGACGGCGGAAGTGGAAGCTCTGTGCTCAAGGCGTTTGGTCTAGACGTGGCCAGTTTGAACCCCGCCCCACCCATTTTAGATCCCGAGCCTGAATCCGAACTTGGACCAGGAGGGAGCGGAAGCATAATTGGATATTGTACCTCCGTTCGGGACCCTCTTACCCCTGCGCCGGGCGAGGTGGCTCATGTGGCGAGCTCACCTATGTCGGATTCGTTGGCGTTTAGTGCGACAATCCGGCCGGTTCTGAGGGGTGGCGGGTCGAGTCCCCTAGCTGGAGTTGTGGAGGAGGACGAAGAGGGCGGAGAGGGCGGAGAGATGAGCTGGATGTACGGGAGCGAGAGGGATGTGAGTTGCATGCTGGATCTGGTTAGGGAGGGCGAGACGTTCTCGGGCGACGATTATGAAGGAGAATTCGATGAAGAGGGAGAAGAGGGAGAAGAGGAAGGCGGGCTGGTTAGGACCGAGTCTCAAGAAACAGGAACGGGCACTGGAACGACGCTCGTTGGGACCGCGAGCGTTGGTGCCTTGAGTCGGATGGACAGCGGTGTGACCGAGTCGACGGATGTGGAACCTGGATATATGGCGGACGAAAAGGGCAAGGAGAAGGCGTTGGACGGAGTGGGCGTAACGATGTCGTTGCCCCTTGCGCCTGTTGAACGTGAAAGGGTGGTGATGGGACGGGTCACGTCGCTCTCGCCGCAGGTTGTGAGGCGTACGAGGTCAGATGGGCCTGTGCGGGTTGGACCTACGAGCTCGGTGGATGTTCCGCTGTCGGACGTGAAGGAACTTTAGGTGCGTTTTAATCACGATTATATACGTTGATGATGTTTGCTGATGTTTGCTTGTAGGTTATCTAGAAGATATTTTGATTTAATGCATTATCACGAGCCGCTACGACTTTTATTTATTGTAATCTCTACCCACTTTCGTCATGTTTCTCTCGACTCTGCCCAAGCTAGCACATTACATACCATCCAAATCCACATCCCACATTTATTCGTATCATACACGTTTCCTACATCATCATACCACAACTACACACATCTCGCTATCCTCTCGTCGCTGTCCTAGTTCATGCCACATGTACCGATCCGACCCGCTGTTTTTTGTTTTGATTTGTTCGTGCTTTTTTTATGTATGTGTTTGTGCTATTTTGGGAGGTGGGGGTGAATGAAAGTGTGTTGAGATACGTGCCCGGATCGTAGCAGTGGGAGTGGGAGTGGGCAGGTTGTGTGTGTGGATCATATACTGTAAGTGTAAGACACCAGTTAGTGGTTATTGAGACGTTCGTTATTTCAGACCCACTTTGTTGGGACTCGGACTTTGTTTTCGAATCGCAGCTCATACATAAGCATAGTGGAAACATAGCGAATGACAACCGAATCCTTGGTCTGAAAAATACTATGCCTCTCAAATTGAGGCGTGAGAACCAGTCACGTGAAGACCATCAAAAGCCCTCGAGTGCAAACAAACCCCGCGTTTGGGGCATAAGTAAACAAATCCCGACTTGGAAAGATCAGCTGTCTAACCCAAGTAGTCCCTTAAGCTTCTATATGTAAAAGATTTCAACGATGTATAAATGAATCCCGACGGCGGGGCGCATATCCCGAACCAATGTATTAGCAATCAAGCTTTGATTGAGGAATTGTGTATCCAGACAGAAGGCGCGGGCGGCAGAGATTGAAACAAGCACGAGATGTACATAGACAATAATGGCAGAAGACGTGATGTAAGCTAAGAGAATCATCACCACGAAGCTGCGTCGGAGACAAAACCTTGATTTGGTGACAAGGATCCTGGTAGGGATTGCGAGATAGCGTGAGCAATATATAACCAAAAACACTTGTCCAAGAGGAACTGACCGTCCTTTTAAGCAAAAATCACCGTGTCTGAACATATTCAGTCTTGGGCATTGGCGACCTGCTGAAGGCCCAAAAAAGAGCCTATCAAGCCTGCCGGTGCCTGAACTGGAATCATTGGCTCAGCAGGAGCTACAGGCTCAAGGTCTGTACTGCGATCCAGTGGCCTGCGAGCAAGAGTGAAGTCAAAGTCAACTAACCGGGTGCCCCAGCGCCTTGAGGGGCATTGGGTATATGCACAATAGGCATGGCAATAGGCTCAGTTATGGGAGGCTCAAGTTGTAGATTTTGTGCGGGTACGACTGGAGGGCTGGGAGGGTGCCAAAGGAAAGGATGAAGTCAAAAGAGCGCGATGAACGTTGAGAACACTTGTCCAAGAACTGGAGGCAACAAGGTGCACAACTCACACTAAGAGTAAGCCGCCAGGCTGGACTGGTGTCTGAGACCGCTGAACTGAGTGTGCAATCACGGCCATGCTTATTGCAGGTAGGACGAATGAAGGGGAAACGGGTGAGGTCAATACCTCCTCGCTCAGTTTACTTGCATACGTTTTGTCCGACGGTCGCACTGTCCCGGACCCTGTGTACCGTAGTTCAGGTGCTAAGAACCCCAAGCTCGGCCTTTTTGTCACGCCCACACAGCTAACGCCGTTACTCGGTCCGATCAGGCTAACTCAATTGCCGATCTCGTCGCATGCGCGCTAACAAGTTTTTGTCCAGTTGCTCCCACTAAAACGTACACCGGTAAGCTTTCAACCGTCAGTATGATTCAGTATAACCATAGTATCGACGGCTGTAGGCTTACTTGGGTACGTTTTGGTGGGAGCATCTGAACAATAACAGGTTAGCGCGCATGCGACGAGTTCGGCAATTGGGTCAGCCTGATCGGACCGAGTAACGGCATTAAAGGCCGAGCTTGGGGGCTCTTAGCACCCAAACTATGGTACACAGGGTCCGGGATAGTGCGACCGTCGGACAAAACGTACGCAAGTAAACTGAGCGAGGAGGTATTGACCTCACCCGTTTCCCTTCGTTCTTCCTACCAGCCACTAGGCGTGGCCGTGATCGCACACTCAGTTCAGCGGTCTCGGACACCAGCCCAGCCTGGCGGCTTACTCTTAGTGTGAGTTGTGCACCTTATCACTTTCAGTTCTCGGACAAGTGTCCTCAATGCTCGCCGTGCTCACTCAGCCTTCGTGCTAGGATCTTGATCTGAGTACTATACATGCACAACAGCACTCACTGCGGTCAACCTTTCGCAGTGGCTGGGGGATATTTTAAGCCGCCGAAGGCGTTACTGGGTGTTTAGCCGGACCGCTCAGGCTGCGATTGTGGGGATTGCCCCAACCAAACCACCATTCACACGATCGTAACCACAAGCGAACCGCGGTCAAGACGCTGAATGCAGCAAGATCACCCCCTACAAGAGCCGTGCTGGCATTAAATGACGCCAGACGCTGGCCAGCGACGCGCCAAGAATTGGGTCCAATCATTATGGGGGTGCGACTTTTGACTTCATCCTTTCCTTCATCCTTCAAACGCTCTATTCATAATAACGCGCAGCATGCATCACTGGCCACTCATCACCAAGTCCCCTAGATAAATAGTTAATGTGCATACACTCAAGCCGCTGAGAATACTGAAATACTCGGTTGGTCAGCCTTAAACTTCACTCATACTAGCAGACTACTGAATCCTAGCCCGGACCCCCAGCCTGTAGGTCACCGGACCAGCCGACGCGTCCAGGGCAGACACCGATGGGCTGGCTGGACTCTCTTTTGATTTTGCAGCAAGTGGTTGAGGTTCAAGACTAAATGCGCTTCGCCTTGATCGTCTTTCGCCGAGGGTGGCCAATTCCTTGTGGATCGACAACAAGCGTTCCATACCTCCTCGTATACTCTGCCTGTTTTTTGCGCTTTTACTCCCATGTACTTTCTTCCCTTGTGTACTCCGTTTTCTACGATGACAATTCTCTTACCTTGCGCTGTATGACTTCTGAGTTGTGAACACTGATCACGTGTTAGCCGCACACCACGAAACAGTATTATATGGCCAGGCACACGGCTACTTTTGACGGTCTAGAATAGAGGTAGCAAGAAATGAATGGGTTCTGATTCATTGGGAAAAGTCTGAAAGGGGGAAGTAAGCGCCCATACACCCTGTGATATCCCGAGTGACCCTTCGTGGGCGGGTGCTGTCTTATTTCTATTTGACTTTCAGAGTGAGTAGTTTCGCGTCCTGCTCGGGGAACACAGAACGTCGCTTTCCACGCTTTACTGTGGATCCTCGGTGTGCAGAAGGCCACGTTCTACTGTGGCTGTTCGTGGTGGGCGAGATAAGAGTCCACGTGCTTGTGCAATTTCCAATTACCCCGAATGTATGCAGAACGTTGGGTTCCATTGTGCTCGTTTCACACGGTATTGCTATACTCGCACTAGTCTATTGATCTTGATTCTGAACGTGTTACACATATAGAAATACTAATGATACATATTCCGCGCGTTAAAATACCAACTTTAATAGTCAACCTCCACCACCGAACGATCGCCGAACCATTCAAACCGTCTTCCGCCGTGAACCATTGTGCTCCACCCAAGCTGCCAGTTACGATGTTACGAAAAGATTATACAAGGTTAGAGCAGATGCTCACGACTAGAATTAGGTGATGACATGATAGGTTTCTCGGAGGACCTCCTCGCAAGAGACTCTGGACGAGAGGACCCCTCACACGCGTCGCACGTACAATGATTGCCTATTCATCCAAAGGCTTGATACCATATAACATATACCAGTTTAACGTGACTTACCATGTACAGACGACTTGGCTGCAAAATAGCTCGCCACCGCATTCAACGCGGACCAAAACAATTGGAAGAACGAAACAGTCGCGACCAGCACATCGACTATCAGATCCGCGGGAGCCTTCCACGAGATATTTCGGCACAGATACTGAGCGTTGAACGAAGTATGTTCGATGTTCTCAAACGGTAATCGGAACTGAGTTTTATTCCTCATCACCGAGTCGACGCCACTCCCGCTCAGCCAGGTCAAGGTTACCCCTTGGTGGATGGTCAGATTTTGCCGTATCGATCGGTCGAATAAAGTGGCATTGGTAAAGAGATTCGGTCGAGCTGAAATCCCCAGGTCGGACAAAATTCCAGACCAAAATGCGTATGCAAAGTTCTCGTAAACGAATAGACTATCCGGTCTAGGAACGAGTACCATAATGAGCCGAAAACCATACGTTGGCATCTTAGCACTCACGTAAAAAGATCGCGCACACCTGGGCCTTGTTGTACATTCCCATGACTCGAAAACGTCCCGTTCAGGTGAAAGAATCGAGTATCGGGCCCAATTGTAAAAGGCGCATACACGGTCATAATCGAGGTGAGGTTGGTCTGAATATTAGGTATTTCCGGCAAAAATCGGTTGATAACGTCGATCCCGAACGCGGCTAAGAGCCTGGATATAGCGGGGGCTAGGTACGTCGACCACGTGTCTTTATTGACTAGTTCATCTTGGTAGCGTTTCATGATACTCGTATCGACGTCTTCGCGAAGTGTGATCAACGAGGCTGCGGTGGCTCTCATCGTAATGTTGTTGGGTAAGAAGCATTTGATAGTTGCCTATGAGGTCTCGGGTGAGTTTCTCGGTAACCATAATGTACGCGGAATATAGCGCACCTCGAAGAGTGCGTCAAAGGAGACGGAATTTGCAAACATACCCATGTTGTCTATAGTACAATTATTCAAAGTCGAAGCATTGTAGCTAATACTAGAGAAGACTTCTTGAGTAGCTTGGTTGACAAAACTTTGAGCCTTGTACGTGAATGCGCCGTTCTGCGACAGGGAATATTAGCGACCTTTTGACAGAATCATGGAAAGTACTTACGGCGGTTCGGTAACTCGACCCAGCGATCAAAGTTGCAGGATCACATCCAAGATTGAAATTGACTTCGATGAAATCAGCTCACAACCCCAAGCAGAAGGTATCGCCCTACTCATTGTTGCAATGTTCATCCGGTCCGTCCATGATGGGGACCTCTCGGTCGTAAACTGTGTGGACATGTATGTCTTAGTTTCAGTTCCAACAATGGCCACTGCCTACTCGTTAGCGAATGCTATGGATCTCGTAGACTTTTCGAACTCACAGTTAAAATAGATGATTAGAGTAAAGGCAGCCACAGATATAATTGAGATACCCAGTGTTGACAGTCTCCATGGGTACGGTCTGAACAAGTTTGGATTGTTAGCATTTTCATGTTAAACTGCGCATCTCATAAGGAACCGTTCACCGTGTAATGGGGTACTCAAAGCCCATGATTGGAATGGAGTTTGGGGATAAAGCGACTCGGTGGAGTATCCATGAGCTAGAGCTATATAGCATCCATCGGTGGATAGCCTTGCTCCGCGCGCAGATCACGTCATAGAAACGGAATAGGGTCAGCTTCACCCTACCGGGCTAGAGGGCTGACCGAGCTATCTTCCCACGTAGATGACCGATCAAAGGGAAGGCAGGATTGGAAGTTGGAGCAAGGTTGTGAGCGAGATGTTTTATAAGCTAGGGCGCTTATTATCAATACCCCTTGTCTTGGCGTTGATAGTACTGTTTGCGTAGAAGTGCATGACGTCACACTACATCACACCAAGAACCTCTTGATATATGGGAGGGACTGATAACGGTAAAACAGGTTTATTCGGCATGCACTTTACTCGGGAGAGCGGCCTACTCGTTGCTCCAGAGAAAATGCAGAATCAGCGGGCGGTGAACTCTATTAAGGATCAGGCTCCGTTGTAAGCCGTAGCTCCTAGATAGGCGCACTGGAAAGCCAGCGAAAGGTAACCGGGTTCTTAATCTGGAAGATACAGCGCCCCCCTAATTATAGTACGAAAACCAATCACGTGGCTGTCATCAAAAGGCCTCGAGCTCAAACAAAGTCCGACCTGGAAAGATCAGAGGTCGGCTATTGTAAATAATTTCATAAATCTCTTTGGATAGAGCATTAAAATGATACACAAACAAACCCCGCCTGCGGGGTGTACATTCCGAATCGCGCACTTCAGTAACCAAGCTTTGATCTAGAAATTGTGCATGTAGACAGTAGACGGAGACGATGGAGACTGAAATAGACACGAAGTGTACAACGGTAAAGATCGAAGAAAACACAATACCGTGCCTGACCGGGAAATGGCACGTGACCGGGAAGTAACACAGTCGCATTTACATCGAAACCTGCTGTACGAAAATGCTTCAAAGTTGTATGAATGGAGCTTTGTTGTGTATAGGATACATAGATGTACGAACTATGATGAAAATCAAGCTATATGATACAAATTATCTAGAGATTTTAGACCCAGAAGTTGAATCCGAGCTGAAAACTTCAGAACGAGCTACCCAGTGCTCGTCCGATTCATTTAGGACCTGCGAGGAAGTGTCTCAGTGCTAGTGGGATCGTGATCACTCCTTCGGGCCACCTCTTTGCACCGAGCTATATGCATAATCTAGAGTGGCAGCTAATAGTGCCTCATCTGGTGGCACCACGCACCAGAATATCTCATTTATTGTCACCGTTAGAGGCTCTTTCCGCCTTTTGTGTCTTGTGTTGGTCTTTTTAGCGATGTGGGAGGCTCTGGATTGACTTTGCTAGGGCACCATGCTGGTCAGCCACACCTTGGTAGCTGAATCTGCTCGTCTGGACGTCGTTTGTTGCAAAATCATCATTCTTCCGTTTTTGCTTGAAACATCGGGTGCCTAGGCAATACTCTTATGTGAATATAGTCTCACGTATACTAATAAAACTCACTCAGCCAAAATCTGAGAGAATTGCAGGTGGAAAGCGCATATAAGTCACGTGTGCCACTTCCCGGTCAACCGGCATAATTCAAGCCATAACTTGTTCACAGCATATCTCGCTGTCAACTTGACTAAATGACTTGAGATTTTGCTATGGATATGACTCAGTACTCCTCTACAATATGGGCATAAAAAAGTTCTATGTCTTAGAGCCATGACAACTCTGACGTCACCATCTTCAAAATCCGTGCCATTTCCCGGTTAGGCACGGTATATAATAAAGAATCGTTACCACTAAACTGTGCCGGAGAACGCAATTTAGTGACAAGGATCCGGGTAGTGGCAGTGAGATAATGAGAGCGTTCCGTAGAGCCGGTGGCATTTTCACAAGAAGCGCCGGCGGCCTTTTCGGGCAAAAAAGCTCACTGCTCAATCTTGAACATCAGCAACTTGCTGAAGGCCCAGAAAAGAGCCTGTCAAGCCCGCCGGTGCCTGAACTGGAAGCATTGGCCCAGCAGGAGCTACGGGCTGGGGGCCTGGATTACGATTCAGTGGTCTGCTAGCAAGGGTAAAGCCAAAAGCCGACCAACCGGGTACCACAGCCTCTCCGGCGGCATTGGGTATATGCACGGTGGGCATGGCAGGAGGCTCGATTATGAGAGGCCAAAGTAGTGGATCATGTGCTGGAGGAACTGGAGGACTGCATAGGAGGATGAAGGAAAGGACGAGGTGAAAAGAGCCGGGAATTAGCGTTGAGGACGCTTGTCTGAAAGCCAAAGGGGAGAAGATGAACAACTCACACTAAGGGTAAACCACCAGGCTGAGCTGGGTTCTCAGACTGCTGGACCGAGTGTGTAATCAAGGCCATACCGGACAATTGGCAGAACCAGTGGAGGGCAAAGAGGTGAAGGCAGCCAATACCTCGCTCGGCCCACTTGTAACATTTCGACAGCCATGCAGTGTTTACATTTTGCGGCAACAGCGGTTACGATCTACAGTGGTGGTTACGTTTTGACGCCTACTCGGCAATAGTTGCATCATGACGGCCACTCGGTGATTGTGTCAACTGAATGAGACAGGTTGTGTTGATCAATCAATCGGAAAATTAACTGCGGCGAAACTTATTGCCGATACCACTGCCGATGCAACTGTCGAGTGGGCGTCAGAATGTAGCCGTTACCGGACGGGCATCAAAATGTAACCGTTGCCGCTGTAAATTGTAACCGTGAGCCGTTGCCGCAAGATGTAAGCGCCCCACCGCCGGGACTTGTTTACGCACAGTGAAATCCTCTTATTTCAGCGGTTTATGGAAGGATTCAGGTTTGAATATAGTCGGGGTTTATTCGTATGTGCGCCAAGTGAAGTGCCTGTTTGTGTCCAAGGGCCCGTAAGTTGATGAACAGATTCGTGACTGGCACTCATCTTTCGGGCAGGATGTCCATTCCTGATCACCAAGAGAGCATTTTAATCTAAAATACAATTGGAGGTTTCCGTTTCGCTGAGTTTGGATAGAAATCGGTCAGTATCTGTTCGTACCGTATAAGACTAGTCTTATTCTTACTCATCGCTCCCACCGATTTTTGTTAACGAATGTCAAACCGGAAAGTCCCTACTGTATTATTAAGACGATAAAGGGGGTGTTTTGGGAGAGGAGAAGAAAGGGTGTATGTGGTTTGGCTGTGCACAAAGGGGTTTCTTTATTTGCCATCATTGGCCAGGATCAGTGTTGTCCCTTGCCCATCCACAACAAATGCCGCTCTTGTTTGCCATGGTGTCAGGGCCCTCCACGCAAGTGCCCATCAAACCTTATCACGTGGTTTTGATTTTTACACACCATCACTGACGACAATGACGCTCGTCCAAGACTGGGGACGAGTCCGAACATTGGCAGGTTGCATACTCGTTGCACTCGCCTCAGGAACCAACTATGTAAGCTCTCTATACATCCTCCTAGAAAAGGCACTGATGCCGAGAATTATAGGTGTACTCAGCGTACGCGCCCCAGTTGGGGAAACGCCTTAACTTGTCGCATACTCAAGTGAATGTGATCGGTATAGCGGGAAATAGTGAGTTTTAGTGGCTTATGAGCTGAATCTTACTGATATGGTTAATGCTAGTTGGGGTATACTTGTGAGTAGGAACAGCTGCATGTCGTGTGATCAACTTTGACGCTAGAGATGAAGTTTCGCACCAATCTCTGGATGGGTAGTTGATCGACGCGGACCAAAACTGTACGTTCCTCGTGGTATCCAAGCTTATGCTCTAGGCTGACTGACTCTCGCAGCCCGCTTTTCCTTGCGTCAGCATTTCTATTCTGCGGGTACGGCGGTATCCGGATTTTGTTCACCAACGCCATACCTGCACCATCCGGATCGCATTCGGCCTGGCCGTTTACAGGGCTAGTCACGGCCTTATCAATATGTAGTTGGTTGACGGGCGTTGCAGGGAGTGCCGGAATTATAAGTGCTATGAACGCTGGTGTTCGGTCGTTCCCCGAGAAACTCGTACGTCATATGTATTAATTAGAAAAACTGGAACTGATATGATAGGACACAGCATGCTTCTGTGACTGGAACGACGAATAGCGCGTTTGGTCTTTCGGCGTTTTTCTTTTCGTTCCTTGCACACCAGTTTTTCCCCGGCCGAACGACGTCGTTTTTGACTGTACTTGTATGGGGGACGGCTATACCCGTTCTCATCGGCGCGCTGAGCATCAAAACATGTCCCATCCCTTCAGCTACAGGTGAAGGGCGGATAAGGCTACCAGGGGACGATGATCTTTCGGCTCGAGCCGGAGGCGAAGATCCTAATGTAGTGGAAGACGAGATTCGAGACGTGTTGAGAGATGGGATACGGGAGCCATATCGGGATGCAGCGGAGCAAACGCCGTTGAGGACGGGTGACGAGGGCATTTTGTACGGCGAGAGGAATCCATGGGCCAGTCAGGCTCAGACTCCTGCGGGAGCTACAACGAAGAGTCGGAGGGGTGGTGGAGGGGAGGATGTACATGGGTTGGGGTTGTTCGGTGTGTTGGATTTCTGGGTCATCTTTGGGATCGTTGGATTTTGTGAGTCATTCATTCACTTCACTCAGAGGGCCAAGACTAATTTCTTGGGCTACGAAGTGGCGGGGCCGGGGTTGATGTGTGAGTTTTATTGTTATTGAATCAGGAGCGGAGCGTTAATTGGTTGTTGTAGATATCAACAATGTTGGGTCGATTGTTCAAGCATTATTCGCGGCTGATCGGAGCGGAGAGTGGGATGAGAGTGCCGTCCAGGCTGCCCAGGCGTATCAGGTGGGAATTCTGAGTGTCTCGAGTTTCGTAGGCCGGTTGAGCGTTGGTACGTTTTCATTTCACTCCTTCGTCCCTCACCAAATTCAATACGCCTTGTACATTAGGATTCTTGGCAGATTATATAAACCATACCCACGCCATCCCCCGAACGTCGTGTCTTATTCTCTCCTCGCTGGCGGGTATAGTCGCAGAGAGTATGTTGACTCGAGTGGAGAGCACAGCTGGATTGTCGGCCGTTAGCGGAGTGCTGGGTGTAAGCTATGGAACTACGTTTGCGCTGTTCCCGGCGTTGGTATTGGAGCGGTTCGGACTTGGTATGTATTCAAGGCATGATGGTAATTGAGTGGGAGCTGAATCAGTTTGCGGTTGATAGCTCATTTTGCGCAGAATGCGGGACTAATGGGTATTGCTGCTGTGAGTTCGCCATTTCATCTCGCATCTTGGGATGATACTGAAGGAGGAATAGGCTCTATTCGGAAATGTGTTCAATTATGGATTTGGACGGAATTTCGATGCGCATTCCGGGGGGTCGCCGCCATCTGGCCCAACTGGGCTGAGCGATGTGGGGAATATGCAGTGCTATAGTGGGAGGGGGTGTTATGTTGATGCGTAAGTTCATAAGTTTGAGAAAGCTGAAAGTCTTAAGCTAATGTGAGAGGTAGTGTGTATGTCGCGCTCGGGAGTTCTTGTGTTGGATTGTTGTTGAGCTGTTTAGCGAGCTGGAGGAGTTGGAAGAGGATGACAGAAGCGCGCCGAGTCGAGTAGTTTATATCTTGGATATCTTGTACATATTTGTTGGAATATGACCCCAGACGGAGACTCGGCTATTACGCTAAAATATGCGGGGTAGGCAAAGCTTCTTTCGGAACAAGGTGCACATGGGCCAGTCACCGAAGCCGCGTGATCTCGGCGCTAACGGGTTCTCGGCGCCAAATGGGGGTTTAGAAACCGTCTCTACGGCTTATAGCAGGACATTCCCGGCCTTCTCATATTCTCTCGTTTTTATCCTTATGGCGCACCCCCGGCTTAAATATGCGCTGGTGGGCGGGGTGGTCTTCGTCTCGCTTGGTGTGCTGTTTCTCCAGGCTGCGATGAGGCTCTCGCACGCTGCTCTTGCTGCCCTGTTGGGCTTGCCTGCCTTTGGCGAGGTTATTCCACGTCAGTCGAATAGCGATCAATCACCAAAGTAGGTAGATCTTCTGTTATTGTGATGTAGTATTGATATGGTGTAGGTATG
Organism: Ceratobasidium sp. 428; assembly: GCA_019623705.1. NCBI lineage: Eukaryota > Fungi > Basidiomycota > Agaricomycetes > Cantharellales > Ceratobasidiaceae > Ceratobasidium > Ceratobasidium sp. 428. Next base: position 37,285 of record WSTJ01000005.1, read on the forward strand.
TGCCCTCGCCTGGTTCGCCTGGGTTTTATGCCGGCCACAGCTCGGCTGCTGTGACGTTTGATCAGCACTCGTTGATGTTGGATGGAAAACGTATCATGGTCTTTAGGTTTGTTTTTGCTCTTTCTCTTGTGGCTATTCTAATGATTGTACAGTGGAGAGTTCCATCCTTGGCGGTTGCCATCGATTCCGCTTTGGCGAGATGTACTTGAAAAGATGAAGGTTGGTGACTCGTGTGAATATAAGCTCGATTCTAATTTGTTATGTAGGCTGGCGGGTTTAATGCTGTGTCCATTTACCTTCACTGGGGTATCACGGAGGGTAAACAAGGCGTGCTTAATTTCGAGGGACACCGATCGGTCACCAAGTTTTTGGATGTTGCCAAGTCGGTTGGTATCCTCGTCATCGTCCGACCTGGGCCGTAAGTACTCCTATTCCTCTCATTCTTCGTCTCTGACGTTTGATGTAGGTATATCAATGCCGAGACCTCCGGCGGTGGGTTCCCAGGCTGGGTCACCAACTTTGCCGATGCGGCTCGATCTAACGGTACCGAGTTTACGGCTGCTTGGAAACCCTACATTACTGCCGTGTCCAAGTATGTTGCGCCGTATCAATACCCAGATGGACCGGTTATTCTTGTCCAGTCCGAGAACGAGTTTAGTATGAGCGATCCCGCGGTGAGTGAGTTCGGTCCTCGTTGAGCGAGGCGAGGGATTGATGTGTTGTGGAGCAGAGTTCGATTACGTACGGACATACTGATCATATGAAGTGGATTGAGGAGACAATGCGTGCGAATGGGATCACCAAGGTTCCGTTGTATGCTCTTTTTCCCTTTTCATCCTTCTCTGTATCTGACGAGGTGATAGGACACACAACGACTGGCGTGCCGCCGGCCAATTCGCTTCAGGCGCAGCTAAAGTCGACCTATATTCATGGGATGGATATCCGCTTGGGTTCGATTGTTCACATCCGACTGTGTATGTTGATTCATCTCCTTTTTTGGGCTGCTCGGTTAAAGTAGTGTTTATGCAGATGGAAGGAAGTTGATTCGGGGTTGGACGCTGCGCATCAAAAGTATAATCCAGCAGAGCCGTTGTATTTGGCTGGTGAGTTCAGTTTTGGGGTTTGAGGTTGAGCTGAGCTGATGGGTTCTGGATGGGCAGAGTATCAGGGTGGAGCGTTTGATCCTTGGTGCGTTTATTTCAATTTCTCGAGAAGTGCTGGGTTTGATTGGAATGGATATATAGGAATGGACCTGGATATGGCGCGTGTTACAATTTGATCAATGAGCAGGTATGTTCCTCCTTAATTTGATCGAATATAGTGCTGAACCTGGTTTAGTTTGCGAATGTGTTCTACAAAAATAACTATGCGGCTGGAACCTACCTTCAGTCGTTATATATGACGTGAGTACTTTTGTTTCCGAATGGGAACGAATACTAATTTCAGGTTGGTAGGTATGGCGGAACGAACTGGGGCAATTTGGCCACCCCCACTGTTTACACTTCGTAAGTCCCTTTCACATGACGAAAGTCCAGTTTCAAACCGCATTCGTTCTATTTCAGGTACGACTACGGCTCCGCTATATCCGAAGACCGCTCCCTCACCCCTAAATTTGCCGAACTCAAACTCCAATCGCTCTTCCTCCACGCCTCACCAAGCTATCACCTCGCCGGCCGAATCGGCCTCGGCACATCCTATACCAATTCGTCTCAAATTTTTACCACAAACCTCGCAACTACATCTGGACAAAACTTTTACATCGTCCGTCAGACCACGAATGCGAATACTGCGCGGGTCGATTTTGGGTTGAAAGTCAATACGACGGCTGGAGTTGTGACTGTTCCGCTTTCGTTGGATGGGCGGGAGAGTAAGATTGTGGTTACTGAGTATCCATTTGGGAAGAGTGTGTTACGATATACGACTGCTGAGGTAAGTCTTTCATTGATAGACTTTTAGGATGGGTGTTTATTGTTGGTTGGATAGGTTGCGACATGGGCGACGTTTGATGGGGTAGATCATATTGTCTTGTATGCGAAGAACCAGACAATCCAGGCGGTGGTCCCAACGACTGCGACGACAGCTACGTCTTCTTCCACATCGATCTCTGCACGCATCTCGAATGGAACAGCTGTGATTGCCGGTCCAGCTCCCGCATCTGGGCTCGCACTCGTGAAGTTTGGTAGCACGTCTGTGTGGATCGCGGACAAGACGTGGCTCGCTCCTAAGATCTGGGCTCCACGTGTCGGGAGCGGTACGGCTGGGAATGGACGGTACGAGCTTGGACCCCGGACGGACGCTGTTTTGGTCTTTGGGCCGTATTTGGTTCGAAATGCGACGGTGACCGGGTCGAGCGTTGCGCTGGCTGGTGATTTGAAGTCGGGTGCGACGACCGAGATCGAAATTCTTGCGCCGGCTGCTGTCACGAGCGTAATCTGGAACGGCCAAGCTGTAGCCGTTACTCGGACTCCACTCGGAACGCTCAAAGGATCGGTGGTCGTCAAGGATTTGACTCCCGCGCTGCCGAGTTTGAAGACCCTCGAATGGAGGTGTATGGATTCGCTGCCTGAAATCGCTGTTGGGTTTGATGATTCCAAGTGGACGGTTGCGAGCAAGAGTAGCACGAAGCGTCCCGGAGTGTATCAGCCTTATGGTGGAAAGTGGGTGTTGTATGCGGATGAATATGGCTATCATCAAGGTGGGTGACAGGCTTTGAATGGCTGATGCAGAGCTGATATTGGTTTTGCAGGGAACTTGTTGTACCGAGGATCGTTTGACGGGAATGCGACGGGTGTGAAGCTTTCTGTTCAAGGGTGAGTGAAACTCTCCTGCTATATGAATGGAGATTGATAGTTTGTGCAGAGGGTACAACTTTGGATTTAGCGCGTTCCTTAACGGTGTTTTCCTCGGTTCCGGTCAGGGCAGGTCTGGAAGCGACTCAGCGGGCGGAATTGATCTAGTAAATGCGACTTATACGTTCCCTACTGGAGTTGTTACGCCCGGAAAGAAGAACGTGGTTACGGTTGTAGTCGATAATATGGGTAAGCATTGAGCTTTCTGTTCATTGCTGGAGTTTGATAGTCTTTGGGCATAGGTTTGGATGAGGACTGGAATTCGAGAGATGAGTTCAAGGTGAGTTCATGAATATCGTGCGCGAGGATTCATTGGGCTGATTGGGTGCAGGCACCTCGCGGACTCCGAGGCTACCAGCTCCTGGGCGGTAGTGATTTTACCAGTTGGAAGCTTACCGGCAACGTCGAAGGCGAAAGCACGACCGATGTTATCCGTGGTCCACTTAACACTGGAGGACTCTACGTCGAACGTATTGGCGCGATCTATCCCTCGTATACGCTCAATTCTGCATGGAACTCGAGCAAGACCGACGCAACTTGCACGCCGTTTGCAGGAATCACTAAAGCTGGAATCCGGGCGTACAAGACCAAGTTTACGTTGAATGTGGACAAGGCGACGGATGTGCCGATTGCGTTCAAGTTTGAGCGAACGCCGAGTAGTAATTATCGAGTGATGTTGTATGTGAATGGTTGGCAGTTTGGAAGGTACGTTTTCGTCATGCTTTGTTTTGGAATTTACCTGACGGAAGAGTCAGATTCACGTCCAACTTTGGGCCACAGACCGTGTACCCGGTGAGTCAAGTGCTTTTAAGTAGGTATATGCGGTACTTATCCTAGCCGCTGTAGATCCCTGAAGGTATCTTGAACCACCGTGGAGAAAACGACGTGCTCTTGACTTTGTGGTCACTCGGTGAGTACACTGTTTGCCCCATAAGCGATACAGGCTGATTTATGACCTGTTTCAGACGCCGCTGGAGCGAAGGTGACCAATTTGCAACTCGCGCCAACAACGATTCTGGCGTCGAGCAAGGAGGTGGTGATCGAGTTAGCAGCCTAGCAAAAACAAATACCGGAAGATGTATTTTGAATAGGATTCGAAGAATCATTTTGCACGCATGGTGGTCGTACGAGTCCGGCGTGTTCTATGGGCTCGACCAAGAACTTGAGTCCCACCACGCTGTAGATGCGAAACACTTTGATCGCACAGAGTTCACGTCTCCGAAGGAACGGTTTCTCATGGTGTACGACGCAATTCCGACAAAACAACTCAAGCGTTGAGGCTCACACAGTATCAGCATCGGGGTGTTTATGAGCTTAATCTCTAAAAATCCATGTTGTGGACAGACGCATGTTTGGCGTCTGGAATCTTCAATCGAAGGATTCAGGTGGCTACTTTGCTTCTTTGATCTTTACCTTGAAACTTAGCTATAGCGCAGGTGCAGTGAGCATTGCTTATCTCGTTTCTCTTGTATATGCCACTGTGGGCCATCGACCCCAGTACTGGGCTTGAACGACAGTTCACGTCGAGATTACTGGTGAGAGAAGCGGATGTGGGAGAACATCATGTATATGCCAAGGGAATGGCGGCGCCAGCTAAGTAAAGGTGTGCAGGTAATTGCTAATGTTCCCAGCGACGTCCAAGACCCCCCGGCTTATTCAGAGCTTCAACGTTAATCAAAAAAATTCCCGTGATGACTTGAGTTCGATCTTGAGCAGTCGACTCGACCACCTTCTATTCCTGGCTGGGACTGGGTCAAGAGGGCATCGGGGAGCAGGTACGGAAGCGGATGTTCGCGCGCCGTGAGTAGCGAATTAGTTGAGGCAAACAGACGCCAAACAGACGTCAAACAGACGCGAACGGCAAGTGCACAGCATGTCTGAGCATGGATGGCAACGAGATTCGCTCGGAGGTGCTCAAGACCGAGTGCAGAGAAGACTGTATGCGTGGGTCAGATGACCCGGAGCGAGATTGAGCGCTAAACTAGTGGGACAGCGGGTATGGGCGCTTTTCACCGGCGCTAACTTAGCATATAACGTACCAAACGAGCAGCGATGCCTTTTTCTTGATCCAGCAGTTCGAGTTTGACTAGTAGTTTACTTACTACGCACTCATTCACCTCCACATGCTCACAGAATAATTACACTCCACAAAATGAAGCTCACACTTTCAGTCACTTGTTTCAAAAATATGGTACGTACAATATCTCAACAGGGGATTGAATTTAGCAGTGGCGATTGATCCGGGTGGTCCAAATCTTTTCCCATTCTGTTCCGCGTACGAATTTTGAGGCGTTAACCCACACCCTACTCGGCAACGAGCGGGATGTGATCACAAATAGCGAATCATCCCGGTCTTGCTGGTAGTATGATGGGAGCCAAAAGTACAATTCCCCTGTCTGTGAAGTTACCCAGCCTCCAGACAGGTTCTTGGACAGATGAGCATTGTCGATTTGTCCTACTATCCCTACGATTGACTGTATTGGGAATTTCGTAATCGCTCCAACGAGTAAGAAAGTTAGACAACTCACTGCAGTATAACTGGCAAGTGGTATCTCCGATTCCTTCTCCGTATAATCAATCTTCCACACTCGAATAGAGCCGTCGTGAGAACCAGAGACGATAGACTGACAATCTGGAGAATATGCAAGAGGTATGGTCCGGCTATCCATAGGGCCAACGAGTGGTCCGTTTATGGCGACACCTGTATTGTCATCCCAGAGTTGGATTGTTTTGTTGTCTAAACCTGAAGCAAAAGAGCCACCTGCTGGTGATGTAGCAATAGATTGGACAGAGGCTCGACACTGTATCTCTAGGCGGCACTCATACGTATCTTTAGTAAGTTCAGTACGCCATACGCGGATGGTTTTGTCAACTGAACCGGATACAATATCACCATCGCGCAAAAAGCCGAGAGCAGTGATATCAAACAAGTGCGCCACCAGAACGCAGAGATTACGACCGCTTTCTGTAATCCAGACTCGTAATTCACCATCGCGAGACCCCGAGGCGATCCGGTGCCCATTGGGTGAAAACGCGATAGACTTGACTTCGGTATAGTGCCCGGACAGTGTCTTCTCTAATTGGCACGTGTCTGTATCCCAAATTCGTACTTGCATGTCCTCTCCCCCCGAAGCAATACGGCGGCCGTTTGGAGAACATACGACAGAATTGACCCAGCCCGAGTGGGCGTTGAGTCTCCTTGAATGCGTGGCGCGGGTGGTTACGTTGTAGACTACGATCTCACCATTGGATGAACCACATACAACTTGCTGGCCATCGTAAGAGCAGGAAATTGATGACACACTGCCTGCGGTCTCTAGGTATAGAGGTTGGTCAACAGGAGCACCGGTCGCGGAGTCCCAAAACCGCACTGTCTTGTCGGACGAGCCCGACATGAACCTTTGACCGCTAGGGAAGAATGCGGTAAACATTACAGGCCCAGAGTGTTGGGAAGCCGGTAGCGTGCTCGCTGGTACTTTGGAGCTTGCTGAGGGTAGTATACTGGCGGTGGTAGTTGGGGACAGTTCACGTAAGGACGAGTTAACCACTGAAACGATACTATCCGCGTCCCAGATCCTCACAGTCCAATCTGCGGAGCCAGAGACGATGCGGCGACCGTTGAGGACAAACGTGACAGTATTGATGCAGCCGGAATGACCCACGAGTGGGCCTCCAACAAGGGCTTTTTTGTCAGTGTCCCAAATATGCAGGGTTGTGTCCAGTGAGCCAGAAACAACACGTCCTCCTTCGGGTGAGATGGCTATGGATTTAACAGCAGCAGAGTGGTAGTGTGGCGAGTTAGCAATCATGTCCCCAGTGGTTCGGTCATACATTTCCACCTGGCCTCCTTCGAGGCCCAAGACAATATTATGGTGACAATCAGGCGATACTGTCACAGATAAGGGGGCCGTGCTGGTATTGATGGAGAACGAGGTGGCTCCTGATAGATCCCACACTCGCACAGTCCAATCGTCCGAACCCGAAACAATGAAATGACCGTTTGGAGAGAACTTGACGGAGTTAATGGCGTCATCATGCCCAAGAAGGGGTTCACCAATGGATGCACACTTGCTGGAGTCCCAAACTCGTACAGTATGATCGGAAGAGCCTGAAACGACCTGGTTACCGTCGGGTGAGAAATCTACCGATGTAACCCGTCTTATGTGACCATAGAGCGGTTTACCGATTGGAGCGTAAATGTCTGAGTTCCATACTCGAACTGTGCGATCGGAAGAGCCTGACACGAGACGACGTCCATTAAGGGAGAATGCCACGGCATTCACCGAGTGGCTATGCCCACTCAACGGATCGCACACAGGGGCACCCGTGTCCGGATTCCAAACATAAATTTTTGAGTCCGCGGAACCGCAAGCTATGCGCCGCCCATCGCGAGAAGCACTCACGGCATAGATCTCGCATTCGTGGGCAATACTTCGCAGCCAGGTTGGCCACTCGCTGACCTCTCCTTTGGCAATTTGGATGGTGTTTGAAAACTGCTGCCGAAATAGCTGGACGATCGAAGAACCGGTGGGCGCGAATGCCATCCCTGACAGATAAAGGTGTGGAGTACTCTCGGAGATGGCGTCGTAGAAGATATAGATGAAACGTTCCAGATCTCTTATCATTTCGGTGTGCTGTAGGTTTTGATGCTGAAACACGTATAATAATTGTGAGCTACCAACCTATCGAAAGCGTGTGACGTCAACTCACAGTAAGCCAGTATCTCAAATCTCGAATATTAGGCAACGCGAGGTCAAGTTTCCCAATAAGACTAAGAGCTTCAATCCAGAACAAAATCTTCGGCCCGCCAAACAATTGATCAAGCAACCTTCCACTACGCGAGTGCGGGTTGTGTTCCCCGGAGCTCGTTAAGTGGCTTATCCAATGTAGGACACTATAGTACAGGCGATCATCGATAAAGGATGCGGTTTTTTGGTGTAAATTCTCGACGTCCCTGTTGAACCGGAACGATGTTTCCAGGTGGCATATATTGAATTTCAACCCTCGCACCATCGTTTGTAAGCAGCATTCGGCTAGTTCCGCATTCCAGATTTTAACATCTACGTAGTATTCGCCCGAGCGAGCTGAATTGGTGATATAGTCAAGAAAGGAGGGGTGATAAATGCGTATAGCGCCGTCCCGTTCATCGTCGACGTAGAGTACTGATTTGAGACTCGAGACCACAGACCGTAGTACGCTACCCTGAATTCGGTCCCCGAGCAAAAAGCATAACCCATCAGCCGACAGCGGTGTCCGAGTGGAGCATGTGATGATTGCCCCTAGGCATCGCCGCACATCTTGCTCGTTCGTTTTCGCTTCCTCCTTGAAGCTAGCCTCTATTGATGTAGCGTACAGTCTATCCAGAGCGCTCATCGAAACCGAACCAGGTTTGTCAAGTAGAACTTTCATGCTTGCGCTTGGATTATGGCTGTCGAGAACAAGGTCACAGGCTGTTTTTGCCCAAATGAATAACCCTTCGGCTCCAGCGCGTAACTGCGGACCTGCATCTTCCGGTAGTTCTTGAGCTGCATCTGAGCTTTGAAGACGGCTCTGAACAAACACAAGAATATCCTCTGAGGCATTATACTCATGGACATTGTAAGCGGAGAGTTCAACATTTCCTGACAGCTGCTTGAGGTTCTGAACGATGTCCGGGTCCGGGCGGCTTGTGATGATGACCTTCAGCCACGTCGCTAGTTTCGACATCTTCCAGAGTTGTTCAAGCAGCTGCTGGCGAAGTTCTTTCGGCCCACATTCATCCAAAGCATCAACGACGAGTACAAGTGTGGTGGCGGCTTGAGATAAGTCTTGTTTTCGAAAGGGATCACGAATCAATTTCTCGTATTGCATAGAGCTAGATGCGCTGCATAGTGTACCGTCGTCCTTGATAGTGGCCGCGACTTCCTTTGAATACGCAGAATGGTGATTTGCTAGATCGTAAATAAGTGTGCGAAGTACTCGCTCAGGATTTTGAAGGGCAGGATCATCGCGCTTGCAGAAGAAACTTGCCCCCAGACGCTTGCGATCGTCCAGCTGCTGGCATACGGAAGTCGCAATCGCACTCTTGCCGATCCCAGTTTGGCCGTGGACCCACAACAGGGCCTCCCCGTCCTGAGAATTCTGCGACCAGTTGAGGATATCGCCAAGAATTTTGGAGCGGGTTCCTTTGAGACAGGAACGGGCGCTGTTGTAGCGAGCATTTCCAACAGGTTGTAGTTCTTTCAATAACTCCCTTAGCTCACTCGATATCGCCCGCTGATCTGATGTTCAAAAACACTCAACAAGTTTAATAAGCAGCGTGGAATCAACGCACCAGTAGTTTGGGCAACACGCAACGTTGTATCTACGGTTTCGGAGGTGTACACGCTGACGCCGCGGTCAAAGCTGCTTTTTAACTCGCTAAACCGGTTGACCAGATTTTCAACATCCTCGGAGGCGCTTGAAGCCTTAAACTTTATCCAAGACACTAACGATGAAAGATTAGTACACTCGTGCGAGAGCCCTATCTAACATACCGGCTGTTGCATTCATTTTATATGCGACAATGAACCTTGATGCGTCTTCGATCAGTTTGAACATTCTGGTGACTGTTTCTCTCAAATATGGTGGCTTCGCTGACTGATTGATGACTTCGACAAAGCCCAAGATGGCTTCAAAGCCATCAATAAGCTTTTCCACGTTCTCGTCACACTGTTCCTGCTCCTCGAGTTTCTGCCAGTGTTCAGCCAGGAAATCGTGGTAAGTCGCTTGCCGGGATTCGCACTCGATGCCTACCTCCCATGCCAAATTGAAACACTCCAAGGCTACTTTCGCAGCAGGGTGAAGCTAGGAATAGTATCAGCAGGGCAAAAGCCACGAACAGCGGAGTGTAGGGTTCGGTCTCACCTCGGAAACTACGCTTGCTGCCTTGAGCATCGTCTTAATCGGGGCTCTAGCCCGGCCTAGCTTCTCGAGTGCCCTTTGCGGTCGCACTGCTGTTCGAGCATTTGCGAGAGTTTTGGAGGCAGCTTCTCCCTCGCTCTGATTGGGATCCGTCATAAGGTGTTTGTCATGTAAGGTGATGAGGATATACCGTGTTCGGGGAAAATGTGATAGTGATAAGCTCATACCCAGGGAAAGCTGATGCAAATGAATCGGATTGAGATTTCAGCTACTCAAGTTGAATTGATTTCAAGGATAACGTGCCTATCTCTTTTTCCGCAGAGTCGGCCATATCCGATACTACATATTCCACTGATCCCATTCGAGGAGCGCCAAGCAAATGCTTCTCATATGCACGAATCGTGACACGGGAAAAGTCGGACGTGGGTCTTGAAAACGTCATATTAATATCGCGGAAAATATGTGTGTATATTAGACGGCGCTAACGCACGTGAAGGATATAAACTCCTTCCAATGGAGTTGCTGGCCACGTGCAATCCATGGGAGGCGACATATTTCCTGCTCGTCAACGAGTATTTTAAGGCCGACTTCGTATTGTTTGTTTGTGGGCACTAATCGAATCTCTAAAAATTGAAGTTTTAGGTCTCAGGGCTTGAAGTATACGTTGATTCAGCTAAACGAACCACTGATGCTATGCCGCAACCGTTCTGGTTGATGTTTTGGCAAGGGTAACATTCTTTCGTCAATATCACAATATGACAGATAAACGGGCGATTGAGGATGAAGTATAACCCGTGGCTGTTGAGTTCACGATTCTTAGCGCTTGCCAGGTGATGGTGAGACAGAGCGCTTGATTTGATAATCCTAGTGGTAAATTAGGTTTGATCAGCTCCGCGCACCATTTACTGGGTGGATCCCCGCAGCGGTGAGATGGACAGCTGGTCAGATAAATGTTGGTCAGTCGCGCGGATGTAACGACGTTCCACGGAAACCAGGCTCACCCGATCAAAATCGAGTCGAGGGGGTCTGGTCAGATTTTCCCATCTGACCACGGCTAACCGCGTCTGACCATCTGTGGAAGGGGGGGTACCCCCCCCCACAGATGGCCAGATGATGGCCAGACACTCAGGGTCTACTTTTAAATGACTCCTATCTACCTTGCTTCACGTTTGTGCATCGCGAACCGCCTAGTTTTGACGCATATATGTACCGACCGTTGAGCTAGACGTTCACATTCATCAACCTGATTGCTCTATGAGCTAAATACGTTTAAATCATCGACAGGATCCCTCCACTTATCTCATGTGATCTTTGTGAACCTAAGAGCGATAGAAACGAAACAAATTATTTGTGATGTTGGGGCAAATAACATCCCTGCCTACTTGGAGAAGGTTTTACGCATTTCCAAGTATAAAGTACGTACGGGGTGCTGAAAACGTGATGCTGTTGTAGGTATCGCGAGCTGTCACTCTGACCAAGGTCTGACCAGCATCTCGCCTGCGGGAAACCCATCACACAGGGATGGGCCAGATTATGGGCCGGAAACAGGTATCCGAAATCTAACCACTGTCCATCTGACCAACTGTCCATCTCACCGCTGCGGGGATCCACCCACTCTCACTCCAGTTTGAGATCCTTGCGAGGCATGTTTACCGCGGTGAGGGGAACACCTCAAGCATTGGGCCGGGTTTGGTTTAACCGGCGTTTAAAAACTGGCCGGGTGAGTGGGTGTCTTGTGCGCGGAGCTGCGTACCCTTGCCGGCAACAATCATTTTTGGGGATTTCGGCCCAGAGTGTCGAGGTGACGTGCTGAATGCCTACAGCTCATACCCGCGGCTCTCGACATCCGCCGGCGGCTCTCAATAGCTTGTTGGGCGCGGATAGCGGACACGGCAATATCACTCGTGATTGGGTGGGTACTCAATGCAATGTGGCGTTTTTCGTGGCCGGTAGAGTATATAAGAACGAGCTGCAAGGACTTTCTAGCAGCATCAGTCGCTGCATATCCAGCTCTCAGCTCCGCTCACAACTTTCAGCTCGCTTACCAAAGCATCTACTCGTTTTCATCATGCCGACTCCCACCTACATCGTTCAGTCCGGCGATATGCTCCTTGTTCCCGAAAAGAGCTTGAGCCAGCTGACCGTCGAGTGGCAGCAGAACGTTTTGGACAGGAAGGCCAACTACCACACAGGTTTTATTCCCGTCAAGGGCAAAAGCGGTGAGTGTCTGAACGAGCCCATGCCCAGTGTTCACGGACTCATCTTAGTTCTTTTCTTCCGTTCTGTCTTCAGGAGATGAAAACCAAGTCCTGCTCTTCATCCAGTCCGAATGGTACCAGGACGTAGCTCGCATGGCAAGCATCGCCAATAAAGGTGAGCTGGCTCTGTCGATTTAATCTACCAAATATGCACTGACTCCCCGCATCACTCGATCCGTTCGGCAGTTGGCGACCACTACGAGCTCAAGGTCGACGGTAAGACCCGCTATGGTCAAAAGAACGCCAAGGGCGAAGCTCGCTTTATCGTCTACCACGACACGTCCCGCAACCCTTACCAGGTGAGTCGCTCATAGCGCCCGCTCCCCCCTTTACATGCTTGATCTGTTGGTTGACCCGAGCTGTTTTCCCTCGGCAGCACCGCTTCATGAACCCGGTTCTGCGCCAGAACGCCCTCGGTTTAGGCCGGAAGGTCGCTCAAATGCTCGGCGTGGCTGGTGGTGTGATGGACTTGGCTCTTTCGCAAGTCCAGGCCCTGGTCGGCGACAAGCTCCGCGAGTGGTGAGCTGGTCGAATCGTCGTCCAAATCGCTTTCTTGCGTCGTAATCTATCTAGATTTGTAATGTCTGTGTCTCGTCTGTTCTGTGATCAATGTGACGGCTAGTGTGATTGTTGTCGGCGGCTGCATATATGCGCGTCCTATGCACAGTGTGCGAGCCGCCTACTGAGCTCTAATCGATCTTATTCACACCGTCGCTTTGTCATCCGTGATACCAGGCTCTCAGCCGACGAGTGGCTTCTTGGTCAGACGTTTTGGTGCTACAGTGCCGTTTTTATCTTTGCTAGGGCACCGGTTGCGGTCACAGGCCAAGATCACGACCAGACTTCAGCATACTATTATCTCCTCGGGAGGCCAGAAGCTGCTAGTTCCACGCTGAACATTTCATAAAGATCCGAAATCGGGGAGCCCGAACGATGCACTTTCCACACGCAGGTCGCTGGCGGGAGGCATGGGGTGATTAGTTTCTTGTTGACCTGGTATGCAAGCTGATGATGATCTAGCTTCTCCACCAGGCAGGCTGTCAGTAGCTTGTTCGTACCATGATAGTCAGAGTATCTATGCTAATTATTGATCTTTCTTTTAGATCCCACCATGATATGTGGCCAGCGCGGCTATTTGCACTCCGATGGTGGGCAACATTTACCATAATGAATACTAGGCGCATATCGCGAGCCAGACCTTTATTCTTCATATAGCCAAGCGCACTAAGTCACGTGAAATCCAGCGCCATACACTTCCGTATCGCCGAACCATTTTGAGTGGGTATATGCGATACAAATGATGGTCGCATACCCTGAAGTCGTTACTGGGCCCATTCCACTTCGTGCAATTTACAGGCTTGCTTTAAGCCTCTGGGACGAAAGTGATCGATGTAAGCCCAGACCGCCCACAGTTGTTGGAGTCGAGGAGCTGGGTCGTTCACGTAGCGAAGATAAATACCAGAAGATCTGATATCAAGAAGAATTGTAGTATTCTTTCTCACACGCGATGGTTATGCTACTCATCAAAATGTCCAGGTGTAACGATTTATATTTTGCCAAAAACTCCTATTCGCGGTAATAGCAGAATATTTTTTGTAAAGTAAAATTCACGTCTTCAACAGAAGCGTTTTCTTACAGAGAGTTCGATATGAGAACCCAAGTTTCGAGGCTCATGCAGCGTTGGAATCGGGATGCTTGTATTTGACCTCTTCGAATGTGCGTCGAGAATCGATCACCTTGTCCACCGGCTTGGCTAAGTGTGTATTAACCCCCGCTATTCAAAAGGAAGTAGATCAGGTGACACACCCATAGCTCCTACCAGCTGTTGCAGAACCCCTTCATACTGTGGTGCGGCGGGATGAGGGCGAATTGGGGACTTGGCACGCGACCGGAGAAAGTCTTTTGCTAGATTGGCTCGTTCTGGTGCGGCCAACATTGAAGAAAGTTTCGGATAGTGAACTGTTTCTTCTTCCTGTATCTCTCAGCTGCTAATCCCGTAAGACATGATATAAGATAGAACCAAACCTCTGCGTGTGCGAAGAGAGTTTGGCGCGCGTTTGTCACAGTTCTGTAGCAGCCCTCCACGCCCATGGACTCTGTATTATGTCCATCAATCTCGCTCAATAGCTTTTTTAACTGATTATGGTGTTTTCGGTCCTCGTCTGCTGCCCCACCTAGCCCATGTGAATTGAGAGCTCTGTAAATTGACATTTCCTCAAGGTGCAAAATCAAGACCTTGAACACGTGACCTTCTGATGAGATGAACTTACCTCGCTATTGGAGTGCATTGAGACTTCATGAACCAGCGTGTTAGCAATCTCGTTCATGAGCCTTTCATTACGGCTCTGGTAGGCAGCTACGAAGCGTTCGTGAAGATCGCGAAAGTTGTTGTAATAGACCTTGAAATCGGGCGAGAACCAAGAAATCGGATGAGAATCAATTATTGAGCGGGGAGAAAACCACAAACCATGATTTCATCAAAGTAATCAAGAGTTCGCTTGGCTTTTGGGGGGCGACTTCTCGATTCATTGGGAGCCCTATCGTCGTACGGATTCTTGCTTTCGTGACTTGGCCGGGTGAATGCAAACCAAAGACTATGATTGGGTAGAACCCTAAATGGGGTAAACAGATGGATAGGGGTTACCCCGCCCCTGTGAGTGACGTTCTTGCCGGCTGGGGGATCATACTGAGGATAAAGATGAGAACTTGAGGACTAAGTGTTCGACTCTCATATAGGCAAACTAGGCGCTGAAATTATAATCGTATTGGTGGTACAGTAGAACGTGAGATTTCGCATGCATTCGGGAAATTGGAAATTGGACAAGTATGCGGATTCTCATCATCTTCATTTATCTATCTTCTACTCTAAATGCAAGGACAGTCCTGACTCAGCAAGGACAAGCATGGTCCATAAGACGACCCGGAAACGGCCCGGTGCGTAGCGTCGGGCTACCCCAACTGGAGTTTCAAATGCACGAGCGTACGACGGGGCTCAAAGTTTATCCGCACAACACGAGCAAGCAACACAGAAGCGGATACGTGCTTAGGTCCCACGATAGCGAACGTATACACATAGAGTAAAAATATCTATCACTGGATGAGAACAAGTGCTAAGGAGAAGAGAAATGTTGCTCGTACGCCCCGTGTAATCTCTCGTGTTATTTCCTTCTCAGTAAGTTCAGTCTCGGTTTCGGTTGTCATGCGCGGGATAATTTCGAATTATTTTCGGGAAAAGCGAAATGCCGCTTTCTACAGTTTTTATACGGATTCTTGCTAGGCGAAATCTCACGTTCTACTGTATGTGGTTGAGAGAAGTCACGCCATCTTTCAGTCAAGTGACGCGTAGTGACCGCAGTCAGCAGTGTCAACGTAATCATAAGGTATCTGTAGTTGAGCAATTGAATTGGTTCAGTAGAAGATTTCAGTGTTGCGCTGATTCTGGCCCTGAAGCTCGGTACCAAGATGGGTAGTTGAGGTTAGGACCGTCGTGGTACACATTATTATCCGAAATAGCTGAAATGATGTCACAATCATACCTATCAGAGAATGAGCCCATATATGAATCCCAGTCGAAGGTAGATAGGTATCAGTTTAGCAGACACAAGAGGGGCATATAGCCAGCGGCGAGCGTGAATTATTTCGCTGGGCCAGGCAATATGGTGATGAAATAGGTTTCAATTTTCACGTCTTAGATATATGGACAAAGATCAGTAGGGCTTAAGCCGCCAGTGACAAAAAGAATAGACGCTTCACTCGCTTGCCTGAATAGAGCTCGATCTCGTTGGTATCCGGGCTTAAGGGGCCTCACAACCAAAAGCCACTATTGATGGCAGCCGAAGAGTAGCGTTAAGGCAATCGCCAGACTACAACATGCTGAGGCATCAATTTGAATCGATTGTTTGACACAAATATTGATGAAGTCAGGTTTTGGCGTGGCGCATATAGTTAGATCGCTGACGGTAGAAACTTAGTCTGATTGATTAGGTCAATGATCCAACATGGTTCAAGCTCTGAAACATGCAGATGGATAATAGAGAGCTTGCGATCGTATAGCTAAAAGCTGTTTGAGGTTGCGAATCACGTGATTTTTCCTATTTTGTTTCCTAACTTCTTCGTCTCGTTTTTGCTTTCTGTCCAATGCTTTGAGCTTGAGATGAGTTCATAATGAGCTTGAGCGCTCTATCCTCATATCCTAATTTGATCACATTCGTATGGGCAGCGTCGTAGTACACTTAGACCAAGCTGCTCATGACCCAGGGTGAACTAAGACACTATATATAAGGCGGACCAGCTCTGAATTTCACGCTGGCCGGCTTTCAGAGCACTTTCAATAGGCGAGAACTCGTTAGTATTCTACTTCCATTGACTCTGAGCCGCTGAGATTGGTAAAAATTTAGGAAACAAATAGGAAAAAACGAATGATTCGCAACCTCAAATAGCTTTTAACTATACGATCGCAAGCTGTCTAATGCTAGGGACTTGAAGAGAAATGATGCTGACCCTAGGGTGGAAGTCTAGAGGATGACTGCCCGTGGGGGCTAAATACTATTCTAGACTATCCTAGACAGGTCTAACCGGGTCTATTGACCAGCGGCCGCCTCAGACACAGCCACCCCCACAGCCACATGTACCTAATGAGATATTGTAATACGATCGAGATTCCTGACAGGGTGGCGCCGGGACTTGAGACTTGTGGGGCGGGTTGATTGTCGACCCGCGAGTCTGAGCGAGCAACACACAGGCCAAGCGACATCGTTCACGGTCCATGAGTCAACACGCGGGGGTATTTTTGCAGAAAAATGACATTGGCGCACATACCAGACAAAACGCACGGACGGACACGCATATAGCCTATATTTAGTAATGGTCTTGACAGTTGGAGATGTGTCAGCTCCGCAGTCTGATTTCGAAATTCAGAGATGTATGCATGTCCGTCCATGCGTTTTGTCTGGTACGTGCGCCAATGTCATTTTTCTGCAAAAATACCCCCGCGTGTTGACTCATGGACCGTGAACGATGTCGCTTGGCCTGTGTGTTGCTCGCTCAGACTCGCGGGTCGACAATCAACCCGCCCCACAAGTCTCAAGTCCCGGCGCCACCCTGTCAGGAATCTCGATCGTATTACAATATCTCATTAGGTACATGTGGCTGTGGGGGTGGCTGTGTCTGAGGCGGCCGCTGGTAGGGACTGGCATGGATTGATCCGGATATCCAATGGGGTAAAAGCTGTAGATATTAGCTGATAAACAGGTTTCAGCCGGTTCAAGTTGAACTTCGCACGGATCGCTTAGCGGTTGAGTTGTAGATCTATGACATGATAGACAAGAGACATTTAGAGCGCTGTTTGTATGCATACATCAAGCCAAACCAACATAATACAACGCTCTAAACTAGTCAATGGGGGGGACACCGGAGTCGTGGCCTTGTAGCAAGGCAGCTACATCATCAACATCCCGAAGGAGCGGTGTTTCAAACCACGACTGAAGGGCTATCTTGGCACAAAATGTATCAGGAGACATCTGATGCTGCAAGTGGTTGTTCATCAGCCTTCCGCATGAGAATGCGCGCTCCACATCAACAGACGACGCTTCATAGTGGTTAGAATAGATTTGGTTAGTTAGAGGCCACTCTTATTGCATGATTTTGGAGTTTTACATACCAGGAGCGCTCAAGTAGTCAATAGCAAATTTGGCGAGACTCGAATATGTAGTAAATGACGCTTGGGCTTGCCAATAGCGCAGCGGCCCCCCTGCCAGACGAATAACCTCGCTGGAGACTGGCTCGGTGCGTAGATAACTTTCAATCGAGCCTAGTTGTAGTGTGCCTGCGTTCGAAGGTTTATCTTTGAAGATCCATTCGTCCTGAAGTCTTGATTCAGTATTATTCCGTAGGTATTGATAGTCAACAATTACCTCATCGTCAGACGCGCCTGAGGTGTTTTCAGTTGATTCGGCAGTGCTTGACGCGAGCAAGGACGAGTTAAAGCTATAAAATCTCGCTACTATCATCTCAGACACTCGAGAAATGTCGGTCTCCGAACAACGATTATCCCGGAGCCATTGAAGCTTACGATCCGGGCACATAACTAAAGTAAGCAGGTCAAAAGACAATATAGTACAGCTATGCCTAAAGACTTACCGACAGCAATCCAATAGACCTCCGACTCAGTAAACAGCCCCATATACTTGTTATACACAAGTAGAGACGAATGAGCAGCGGCACGAATTAATGGGTGGAGCCTTTCGCCACTATCATCTCGTACTCGCTCAAGCCGCTGGCGCATACGAACAAAGATCGGCACAACCTCGTGAACAAGTGGTACTTCGGACTGGGAGAACAAGTCGGTTGCCTCTTTAAATATCTAAGTATAAGGTGAGTGCGTGGCAATATGCAACCTTTTGTATGCTCTTCACCTTCAAAATCCGCACCAGCTGATCCAATATGTCCCACTGATCATCTTCAAGCGTTAAATCACGCAAGTCATTTTCGGACTGGGCTGTAAGCATTTGAAAGCATGGTTTAAGCTGTTTGAAGCTTAATAGACACTCATAGTCAGTATTCCAACGGGTTGGCATTCGGCGGACGAGCGCTCGACGCAAGGTCTGCAACTGCTGACGCGACGCGTCAATTAGGAGCTCGAATTTCGCCTGTAGAGTCGGACTATCGTGAAGCTTTCTAGCAAGCTTGCCGGCCTATTCAATTCTGTGTCAAATGGTAAGTTTCAAGAGGTTGTATGCGCACCTTAGTAAGTACCCCTTGAGCGTATGCCTTCATGGCGTCTGTGATGACTAAACCAAGCTGTTTGCATGCATATTGAATCCCTTCTTCAGTCACCTCGTTGACAACACGCTCATCGTGTAAACGCCGAGCTTCGTCGATATCATCCGGGGCAGCGGAGTTGTTAGCAATCTTGAGCTCCAGCTGTTCGAGGCGTGCAACGGCATCTTCGATAGAGTCTTCAACCGCGTTCTCAACTTCTTCGGTATGTGACTGTTGAATACTAGTACGGCGACGCTTCTGTGACTTGGCCGTTGACTTGTTGGCCTTGCGCTTTTTGGTTGCAGACTGAACAAAATGATTGGTAAATGCCTAGAAATACCTTGAATAAGTACCGCTACTAACACGATGTTGAGTGCTTGATAGAATATGTATACCTTTACAATCAAATTAATGACGTGAGCAGCGCAACGCGTCCGAGAAAGCTTTCCCAGAAAGCCAGGTAATAAATTCGGCAGCTCACGCACAAGTGTGTCGTTGTTACCGGCATTGTCAAGGCAGATTGCTCGAACCTGATGAAATTTCAGTATAATCATATTGCAAAAGCAAGAAAATAACAATATATGCGTACTCACCTTTGCTTCCAAACAGTATCTCCTTAGGCATTCAGCCGTCTTTTGAGCCAAATATGCGCCGGTATGACTTCGCTCAAGTCTCCAGTGCCAGCTTTGATGTGAATAAATCGCTCTAGCAAGTGAGTTTGAGTAAATACCTAATAAACTCAAGTACGGTACGCCATAGTCGGCCCTCAGCGTACCAATGTACCACAAGTCCAAGATATGCAATCGCAGTGGGAGACGTCCAGCCATCAATCGCTAAATGGATAGTACTGACTCCTTCCTGTTGAGATTGCGCATAATATCGTTCAGCTACTATACAATAAATTACCAGTTCATATTGTTGCTCACCTCAAAATACGACTTTACCCGACGTGCTTGCTGTTGATAGACAAATTGCGTAGTACGAGAGATGGTAGAGCTATCAGGGACCACGGTACCTGGCCGAAGAAGTTCAACCTGACGGCAGAAAAGCTTGTCGAGAACCCGGGCGAATGGAAGGTAATGGTAAGCGCAGCTCATGACAATGATTGCCAGGTGCATAGCGTAGGTGTAAGTGGATGACGATAGTGTACTGGTAGCCTGAGGACCCGGTTCGGACGGAGGATGACGTTTGTGACACACAGCAATAGAAGAATGAAAGTTTCCGGTACCACTAGCTGTATCTTCACGCCGACGACGAACGACGTGATCGTTGGGATGAGTCTTGCATCTGAAAACATACTCCATATAGTCCGGGGCCTGTACGACTCCATCTTCTGCCTGTGTCGGTCGTGTGTGGCGGACAAGCTCTGGGGTGAAGTGATTGTACACAGTAGATTTCCAACTAGCCATATCCGCTTCTACAGTTTCTGTTAGTGCATGATCTGAAAGGTAAAGCGTAGCGGAATACTGACTCTGTATATCTTCATCCGAGTATTTCCAAGCCTGCAGGTCGGACAAGCCACTTATACCAGTTCTATGGACCACTCGACGCTGCCGTTTGCGGGTTGGAGGTGCAGGAGAAGGAGCCTGACCAACGGAGAACGCAAGGTTAACATCGATGTTGGAAACAGTAGGCTGCATGAGAGAGAATGAGGTACAGATATCGAACGCATTTCTCGCTGTTTTATACTTTGTCGAGCGGAGGGGATAAATTGCGATTTATCTTGTTACATTTCAGCCTGTATGCGCCGTTCACGAGCTACAATCGCAGTTCCTAGGATCTAACCTGTTGCCCATAGTAGAATGAGAGATCCATGCAACGCTCACGAAGCTAGTGTGAGACCTTCTAGCATAAACCCACACTAAAGGATATGAAACGAGGCAGTCGAGTTAGTCGGCGATGGGCGGGTAATGTTTACTACCTATTCCAAGATCCATCGGTCTCGGCGCGCCCTACTTCACCTCAACTCCTATCGAATCCTACTTTCGTAGCTGCATTCGTCACCCTTCGCGCGCCACAAACATTTCCATACTAAATTTGTTCACGTATTGTATCAGTAGACTGTGGTTGAGTACGTAGTTCGCTTATAAATCAACCGCTTCTTATCTCATCCGTACGGAGGCAATCCGAGGCAGTTTTCAGCCGGCTAATTTGCATTCATACGATGCACGTGCCAGTCCCTAGCCGCTGGTCAATAGACCCGGTTAGACCTGTCTAGGATAGTCTAGAATAGTATTTAGCCCCCACGGGCAGTCATCCAGACTCGAGAGCCGTCTTGAGCCCCGTCAAGTTTAGTTAAACAAAGACTCTTGATATTTGAGCATGACGCTAACAACAGAGTAAACGGCTAGAAAAGCGCATAAAACGATGAGCTGTTTATGATTTCATTGTGCACTGTTACAAATACAACTATGGTAAATACATTTAGTGAAACGTGTCGTGGAAGTACGCTCAAGCAGCGCTAGCATGCTGGTATTTGAGGTCCACAAAGTCGCGCATGCCAGAAACCGCAGCGTCGACGGGTTTGGCTAATGGGGATGGTGAGGATATGCCGTTTAGATGAAAGAGCTAGACGAACCCATTGTGCCCATGAGCTTCTGACCAATCCCTCCGGTTTGAGGAGCAGACGGGTGAGGACGGCTGGGAGCCATCTCGCGCGCTTTCAGGAAATCACGGGCGAGCGAAGCCTTTTCTTCCGCATTTAGCTTAGCGGAAAGCTGTTTGTACTGAACGTTCTCCTCGTCCTAAAAAGAATTGGTGAATATTCGAAAGGTATATGGTGGGGTGGGCGTACCTGAGCGTGTTGATCGAACATCTGGCAAGCTTTGTTGACTGCGTTGGCAAATTCATCCATGCCAAGCGAGGAAACACTGTTCGAGTCGATGTGGGACATGGCCTGTTTGACTTCTTGGTGCTCAGCGCGATCCTTCTCCGCGGCGTCGTGTAGGTCATGTGCATCTAAGACTTTGTAAATTGAAAGCTCCTATAGATGATTTATAGATATAAGAAGGCGTGAGTGTGCGGAAGACAACTAGGACAGACCTCGCCGTCGGAATGGAGAGCGGCTTCGTGGACAATCGTGTTGGCGATATCGTTCATGAGCTTCTCGTTTTTATTCTGGTAGGCCTCTTGGAAGCGCTTGTGCAGATCGCGCACGTTGTTATGGTCAACCTGGTGAGAATGTGAGCGGCGGCGGCGAAGAGAACAAGGAGGGGGCAGACCATGATCTCGTTGTAGTAGTCGAGAGCAGACATGTTGTGAGTGTTTACGGTAGCAAGAGTACGAGGACGAAAGTTGTAAGCAGTAGAGACGACTGGTCGAACGGGGAGGGTAGTGCGGGCAGATAGTGAGATTCTGGCGAGACGAGCTAGCATTTTATAGACTGGGTTCAAGTACCGATCGATGCAGACAACGGACCGCGTGTGCAGAGCTTGATATACCAAGGCATCGGACAAGATATGACGATAGGCGCGTCATTTTGCATCGCATTTCGCGTCGTGGATGGGTAAGACATAGAGTCATGAGACAGGTGGGTGCGTTCAGGATGAGCGCGTGGAAGACCTAGCCAATCAGAAGTGTAGGATTGGATTGAGGTGCGCAAGGGGCGTGACGTCGGGGGCTTCTTTCCGAGGTTCCGCAGCAGTTCCACCTTGGATTGGCGTGTCCGATGATCAAAGGTCTAGAGTCAGTCATCGAGAGGGAGCCAATCGACAGTCAGATATTGGGTCTGCGTTCCGATCGAGTCCCAGGCGTGGTGTCAGAGTCTGAAACGGAAGTACATCATGTGACTAGGCTCAGATGGTTAGGGCTGCGGGAGAAACCGTTTACTAAGTTTCAAATCAAAAACCCACGTTGTGAGAAACCTTAGTCATGGTTTCAAACCAGTTTTCATTGATGAGTCAGACTAATTACAAATTCACTATCCAGAACACGAAAATGTTCATACTAACCTTAACTCTTATCCAGCCTGGGTGTTTGCTGTTGAAGGGCTCTCGAAGATGCAGGATAGCTTGTCACTAGTACTCTCAGGTCGAAAGTCGCAAGTTCTTCAGTCGGTTTGAGGGTAGAAAGATAAACGAGCGTATATCGGTGAGGTCGACCTCGGGGTGTCACTACTACCTCATGAGATGCTCGTTGCTTCTCATTGTTGATAGTCTGTTCAGGTATTGATTTGTTAGTGATGTAATCTGGAGCGTCGATCGTCTGTTAGCATTTGACATTCGAGAACGGTTAAACTAGTATGTACGTCAATGCCCTGTCTTTAATCTACTGTTCTACAGTTCTAACTCAGACCTAAATGAAGTTCTGGGGGCGGGATATATTGATAAATGTATGTTACAACGGAGGAGGGATTGGGTACTCAGAGAACACAGACATGGTGAGTAAGCTCGAGGTGCTTCAAATAGAATAATTGGAAGCGTACCAGGTAGATTTAGGGCGTCGGGGTGAATCGTGACATTGAGATTGGGCGCGAGAGAGCCAGGAGCAAGATTAGACTAATAGATTCGAGCTTTCAGCCCAGCATACATGTTGCTGACTAACGTATTGAGGCACGTGCAGACTCTCAGGAAAACCGGTAAGAAACAGTGACTAAGCGTTTCAAACACGTGTAAGTTAGTGTTTGTTTGAAACCGGTTTGCAATTTCCTGTTTGACCCGCAGGCCTACAGATGGTCATGTGATTGGACACGCGAAGTCGGCGCTTACTTCCAATCTTGGACTTGACCATGCGGTTCTCGGTTTCGCGCTCACCTTCCCCTGTCCAGCGGTACGTCCGCTATTTTATAAATGGATTACGACTAAGTCTGGCTTAGGACAATACGGAGACCGACGAATAGCTATAGTGTACATAATGTAACTGACTCGGAAGAATCCGAAGAGTCGAGCTCCGACGAGTCTGAACCAGAAGCCCCTGTCTTGGCGTTTTCGTGTGCAGGACGGGATACATCCATGTGAGCCTTCAGGCTACATCCTGGTCCTATTTGAGGACTAATGTTCGTCTCTAGTTCGTTGTCCCGTGCTCTGACACGCTCCAATCCCGAACGAACGACCGACGCATTCTTAGCTGCTGTCAAGTTGCGTGCACGGCCAGACCCCGTGGAGGAGTATCAAAAATCTGAGCGAGCTTTGATCAAGGTGAGCTTATCCTCCTTTCATGTCCGAATATATCGATATCCTTTGTCCTGTAGAGCTCAGGGGCTCCGACTGCCACGCCACATCTCGCTACCCAAGCCCAACTATTGCATGACGCACATGCAGCGAAGCAGGCTCACCGCAACGCTGAAGAGATGGAAACCGTAGTCAAGGCGTTAGCACAGCTAGATGTACAACGAGCTGGTCGAAGCGAGATGGAGGCTCGAAAGGTCAAGGAGAGCGTGAGAGGGATGTGGGAGGGGATTGAGGGCGCGATCCGAAGAGATGAAGAGATTGAACGCAAAGCTGAAGAAGAGAAGAGACGGGCGGAGGAGGAGATGAAGCGGAAAGAGGAGGAGCAGAAGCGAAAAGCTGAGGAGGAACGGGCTAAGATCGAGGCGGAGAAGAAGAAGAAAGAGGATGAGGAAAGGTCGAAAAAGGCTGCGCTGGAGGCGACGGTCAAGGCTCAGGCGGAGAAGGAAGCGGCTGCGAAAGCGCTGGAGGAGAAGACGAAGAAGGAGAACGAGGAAAAGGCGGCCAAGGCCAAGGCGGAAGGGGTGGCTAAGGCCGTTGCTGCACGTACTGCAGGCACCGGGCAGCAGGAGTGGGACAACGCTTGGGCTGAGCGAGCGGTGAGTTACGACCAAGAAGATGGTTACAATTATTAACATTTGATTAGTCCCTGAAATCGGTGTCTCGAGCGTTGGAACAGAACGCCGAGTTGAAGTCGCTCGCAGGAAAAGCGCGTCGGAAGTTGCGTACTCGCGTGGGACAAGTGACAAACTCGAGGCAAGAACTTGAAAAACTGGTAAGTCCAAATTGTATCTTGCTATCTCGAACCGTCTAACCTGGTCGTAGGCCGACGCCATACACGAGATTCTATCCCCTACCCCTGCTCATCCAACACCAGTGTACACCGCACTACTCTCTGCGCTCTGCAAGTATCTACTACTGCAAGCCGAAACCGAAGTAACGGCCAAACTCTCAATCGCGTATCCGCTCGGACGTCTAGTCTGGATGGTCATTTTACGAGGACACGAACGGTTACCTCATGTCTTTTTTGCACGGTTGGTCGGAAGGACTGGGGGGTGGGCTTGTGGATGCCCGTTGGCTCGAAAGGTATGGGTTAGCAATAACATAAGTTTGTAGTATTTACGTTTGGGCTAGGTTGGTACGACCGATACAGAGTGGCGCAAGATGATTGGGCTCGAGCTTGAAGGGAAGAATGATCCAGACGATAAACCGCCAACGTTGGAGACGAGCGCACAGTATGTGGACAGGCTTGTGGGTCAACTCGCGCTCTATGCGTCAATTCTTCAATCTCCCCTGCCGACATCATTACCTTACGTCCCCACGCCAAACCCCGCTTCAACCATCACCGCGTCAATCCCAAGCGTCTTCAGGCTCCCAAGACTCTGGACGCTCCTCGCTCGGATCCTAAACTCGCCAGAGTTGCTCAGTCAAGCACCCGCGCCTCAAGTCTTGAGTGTCCTACTCGAAGTCGCGGGGGATAGATTAAACGAGGTGTATGGAGGCCAGTTCAAGAAGCTCATGGGCGTTGTTGGGGAGGCTGTGAAGGCGGGTGTTGGAGGTGAGGGTGAAGTTCCTGCGCGAGTGAGACTGAGTCTGCTTGTGGAACGGTGGGGACGGGAAGGATCGTTTGGATTGGAGGGACGTGAGTTGGCAGTGTGATGTGGATTGAGACTTGGAACTTTCAAAGGTGTAAATTAGATTATTTGGGATAAGATAAGAGCTAGATGCGATTTGGCACTGCCACTTGTGTGATCCGGGTTTGAATCCGACTGGTCTGTTGACCTTCGCTATTCACGCCACGCCGACACCCGTCAAGACTCAAGACGAGCTATACTAGACTACTTGAGGAGTGAACGGAGAGGAGAAATTTAGCTGAATAAATGCTGTATATGCGTGGTGATTCCAAGAGCGTAAAGGACGAAGAGGAGAATAGGTGCTAATGAATAAATTTGGTTTTCAGCTTCTCAATGCCAAAGTGGATCGTAGCTCCTGAAGCTAAAGGCAAGTGGATTCAGCAAATATGCTGCTTGGGCAGCACAGGGAGTTCCATCAGCTGCGCTATATGTGTACTAGGTCAAGGTCACATGCCCTCACACAAGTAGTACAAGTACATGAATTGAACCCTCGCGAAATGATGAATACTTCGAGAAAAGGTTCAGTCGGTGCGGGTCCTGAGCTAGAGCGGCACAAACCATGACAGCTGCTCCGGAACTACCGCCCCAATAGGCCTCGCATATCCTTTCTATCACACGTATATAATCCGTTCTCAATACTGACCAAGTTAGGGAGTCACCAAGGTTTGGCAATGGCTGTGCCATCGTGACCCTCGAGCATCACGCCAAGGAGCTGTCTATTTAGGTATGTAAGGAGACCCCCCAGTCACCACGCCAGTCGCCACGCCAGGCTGCGGCCGCGTGTCTCACAGGCTGCGCGCTTAATCGCCCCATTAATTCATCGTTGATTCTTTCTTGCGTGATCGCAGTCGGAGTGTGGCTGACAGGGAGTCAAAACCGAACGCTGCTAAGTTAAGGTTAGTGCGCAACTTACCAGCACGTTACGTCCGGCAGCGTCCGAGGATGGTAAGCTCCTGGACTAATCTTCTTAGTGATGGAAAAAGACCTGTGGGATGGTACATTCGGGTTAGGGTAACCTTAACTTACCGTGGGTAGCCTCAAACTTTACCTTCAATTACATCCAACAACCATCGTAAGTGATGAGTTGTTTGACGTTCCCGTGCGCCATTGATTGCAAAGCATCCGATCATTGGCGTAGCAGTAAATATCGGCCTCAATCATTAAGCTAATGAGTCGTATGGAGACACAATCGGTTAGCTCTTGCACTGGATGTACTATTGTGCACTCAAGCACAAGTTTCTTCTCGTATATCAACCGTTAGGCAGTGTCACGCGTAGGATTGCTGGCAATAAGGTAGCAACTGGCTCAACAGTCTGCACTCGTTTTGACGCCTTGTTCCTAGTTGAGTGCAGAGGGCAACCGAGTTGCATACTGCGTGCTGCTGAACATGCAAAAACGGTTTAGGCTGCCTCATTGCTAACTCAGTATGCTCTACTTAGACTAGGATGAGCGTCGTCTGGAGTTTAGTGAATTAAGAACTTGCATTCAAGGATTTGGGGGAGAGGGTGAAACAAAGACCAACGCCACCTCCTTGTCGCCACAGTGCCGTGGGGCAGCGTGGCGCGGCTGAACCATGGCCTTAGTCACCAAAACATTGGTGCTTTTGATCGTATCGATGCTTGCGCTTCCCGTCAGCCGGGTTTCACTTACCTGCACCGTAAGTATTGAAAAAGGTGCCCCAAGCTAGCAGCGTAAGATATAATCGGGCGAGTGAGGAGAATACTGACCTCGCTCATTCTCCCTTCCTTCATCCTACCAACCGTTCAGTATGGCCTCAATCACGCACTCAGTTGAGCAGGCTCAAACGCCCGCCGTCATGTAAGTCGAGTGTACAGCTCAAAGTGGCATCAGTCGGCTGACTCGTGCCTTTTTGCCTCTCTTTATTTTTCCACCCTACCAGCGCGGCGGTCGCGCCTGCGCAGAATCCACCCAACGGGCCTCCTATAGCTGAGTCTCTCAACGTGATACCTTTTGCGCATACACCCGATGGAACCGAAAGCACAGAGACACCAGGTTGGTCATTCCTTACCCCATCTGTCAAGCAGCGAGATCGTTGAAGCGCTACCCAGATCCCGAACCTGTTGCTCCTGCTGAGGTAGTGCATCTAGTACAGACGACAACGAGCCTGATAGGCTCCTTTCTGGGCTTGCAGCAAGTAGATAACGATCAAGACTGAAAGTGATTTGCCCAGAAGTCATTTGCCAGGAAGGGATACTTCGGATCTCCTAGCATAGCACGCTCATTATATTTTTGCTACTAGTTGAGATTTTTCTTACTGTTTGTGCTATTTTCGATGTTTGATTGCTTGAAAACTCGCTACTAGATCACAGTATTCATTTTTAGACGTGGTTTTGTAGTAATTATTCCTCGAACTACGCCGCAGAATTTTGTATCAGTTTTAGATACCTGTGATATATTTCTATCTCCACCATTAACGCAGTGTACTCTATGTATATGGTGGTGTCTTTCTTATAGTCAGTGTTTGCGGGTACAGCAAGTGTGAGAGGTGTATGCGCCGAGGGAGTATTTTGATGAGAGGCACGTATCTGTAATGAGCTGCACTGCCTCCGGCTTGATCCGAGTTTGAGTCCGGCTGGTTTGTCGATCCTCGTTATCAACACCGACGCCGACGCCCGTCAAGACTCAAGGTAAGTTCTGCTCGGCTGTTGAGAAAGACAGACGGAAGGGTGGGAGGAGCGAGATAGCAGGTCAAAAATTTACGGTTGGACAAGCGGGAGAGACTAGGCGGATGGATGAAATTAGGATAGCTGGATGGACGCTGACGGTTTGCTGATCTTGGGTTAATTTATAGATGGTAAGCACGGAGGTAAAAGGGGTTGGACGAGAGCTAATGAGAGGATAGAAAGTTGAAATCGACTCGTTTTCGGGCTACAAGATTTACCCGTCCAAGGGGAAGCTGTATGTGCGCGGTGACTCCAAGGTGAGCATTAGGAGTGAGCAAGGAGATAGGATGCTAATAGATGGTTTAGGTCTTCCGCTTCTCGACGTCCAAGTCGTCGTCATTGTTCTTGCAGCGCAAGAACCCGCGCAAGATCGCATGGACTGTAGTGTACCGCCGCATGCACAAGAAGGCGAGTCGTATCACTGTGACATATTGAATTGTGCTCAGACTATTACAGGGTATTGCAGAGGAGACAGTAAAGAAACGGTCGCGCAAGACAGTCAAGCACCAACGTGGGATTGTGGGCGCGGACTTGGCTGCGATCGCGGCGAAGCGGAACCAGTCGGCGGCTGATCGTACGACGGCGCGGAATGCCGCGATTGCAAAGGCCAAGCAGGAGAAGAAGAGCAAGGAGGATGCAAAGACCAAGGCCAAGGTGCGTTGAGTGATATATAGGTGTGGATGGTGCTTATGAAATGACAGGCCCCGGCTGCGCGTGCCCCGACTGGAGCGCCCAAAGCACCGAAACAGGCAAAGGGCGGCAAGGGCCGATGAGCGGCTGTTGTATTTTTCTGCTGTGTATATTCATTCGCGTTGTATGAGTTGTATGCATTGCCTCTTGCCACAAACGTAAAATAAATTTGATAAGCGCTGGGCGGACATATGAGTTTAGGCCGAAAGCCGAAGATCCCTTTCATCCCGACGACCACTCTCAAATTTCCATGCTCAATCCCCGAAGGTTTGCGACTGCTGCGGCGAGATGCGCGGCGACGAGGCGGGTGATGGTTGCGAGGACTGCTGTGGCCGTGCGTAGCTTGCACCAGAACACGAATATCAATGTCGCGGATCGGGTGAGTCGATAGTATGAATAATTGACTCGAGCTAATGCGCGTTAAAGGATACTATTACCCGACTGTTGTACTCGATTGGAACCAAGCGCGAGGTCGAGCGGTATCTGAGGATCTTTAGCGCGTCGTCGCACCCGTCGCATCCTGCCAAGTTTGCGGTTATCAAGGTCGGAGGGGCCGTGCTCGAACAGATCGACGAGCTTGCCCTCAGCCTCAGCTTTCTCTCTCGCGTCGGTCTATATCCCGTTGTGCTGCACGGAGCCGGCCCTCAACTGAACCAGATCATCGAGGCCGAGGGTGTCATTCCGGACTACATCGACGGTATCCGCATCACAGGTCAGTCGCCTTGGCTATTTGTTGGCCTATGCTGATAACCCGCAGACGCAAGGACCCTCGGGATAGCCCGACGAGTGTTTCTAGAAGAGAACATGAAGCTCGTCAGCGCACTCGAGAAGCTGGGGACGCGGGCACGGCCTATCACCAGCGGCGTGTTTACCGCAGATTATCTGGACAAGCCCAAGTACGGCCTCGTCGGCAAGATCACCCGGGTCGACAAACGCCCGATCGAGGCTGCTATCCGTGCGGGCGCGTTGCCGATTCTAACCTCGCTCGCCGAGAGTCCAGAGGGTCAAATATTGAACGTGAATGCGGACATTGCGGCGGGCGAGGTAGCCAAAGAACTCGAGCCGCTCAAGATTGTTTATCTCAACGAAAAGGGCGGTTTGTTCCATGGCGTTACGGGCGAGAAGCTGGACGTGATCAATCTCGACGAGGTGAGTCATAGTCCTAAGAGTTGGTCGCTTACTGATGCCCGTACAGGAATACGCCGACCTTATGAAGCAATCTTGGGTCAAGTACGGCACCAAGCTCAAGCTGCGCGAGATCAAGGAGCTCCTCGACCACCTCCCTCGCTCGTCTAGCGTTGCCATCATCTCTCCCGATTCCCTCCAGAAGGAGCTCTTTACCGATTCTGGCGCTGGAACTCTCATCCGACGCGGCTACAAGCTCTTCAAAGCTCAGTCTATCGAGGAAGTCGGCGCAGACCGTCTCCGTCAAGTTATCCACGACCGTGATCCCGAAGTGGCCGTTGGTCTTCAATCCGTCGCGGGCGTTCTCTCGGATTTGAAGAAAGGGCCGTACACGATCTACGGCGACGAGCCATTCGACTGCGTCGCCATCGTCTCCCACCCGCCCGGCGAAACCCCCGTCATGACCAAACTCCTGCCCTCCAAAAACGGTATCCTCAACAACGTGACAGACAACGTCTTCAACTCGATCCGCAAAGACCACAAACGCCTATTCTGGACTGCTCGTGCGGACGATGAGAACCGGGCGTGGCATTTCGAGCGAGCAGATGGGAGCTTTACGCGTCAGGGCCGCAGTTTGTTCTGGTATGGGGTTCAAGATGTGGCCGAGGTCGAGCGCATCGTCAAGGCGTTTGAGCAGCAAGGGCGTATCGAGAGGGCGTATCTCCCGGTTGGACCTAGTAAACCCCCACATAGGGCTGGCGACGCCCCGTCGGGGGCCAGGCCGTTCTCAACCATGGCCAGGCCAACGATGGGTACGGCTCGGTTTACGTCTCCGTCGAGGGGGTATGCGACTGCTGTGCCGAAGGAGAAAAAGCTTGCGTTGATTGGTGCGAGGGGGTATACCGGCCAAGCGCTTGTCTCGCTCTTGTCGAATCATCCTCATTTATCCCTGGCGCATGTTTCGTCGCGCGAACTCGCTGGATACCAACTAAAGGAGTATACCAAGTCGGACGTTACGTACGACAACCTGTCGATGACTGATGTGGAGCGAATGGCTGAGCAGGGTGCGGTCGATGCATTTGTGATGGCTCTACCGAATGGGGTGTGCAAGCCTTTTGTGGATGCTGTAGAGAAGGGAGACAAAAAAGGCGGCAGGAATACGGTTGTCGTTGATCTGAGTGCGGATTACAGGTTTGAGAATGGTTGGACGTATGGGTTGCCCGGTGAGCGGGCTGTGGTCTGAAAGACGTTGAGCTTTGTCTAATCATACAATCAATCCTTGTTCTTGAATATCAAAAGAGTTATATAACCGTGAGGCGTTGCGCAAAGCGAGCAGAATATCGAACCCGGGGTGTTATGCGACGTCGACCCAGCTGTTGCTCGCCCCGCTTTTGCCATACCTCGCGCCGGGGTCGATTCCGACCGTGATGGGTATTTCAGGGTATAGCGGAGCTGGAACTCAGGCTGGACAGAAAGACGCGAAGGGAAGACCGACGACCGTGCCCAAAGTCTCGGGCGAAAGTCTGAAAGGCGGCATGCGGCCCTATGCGCTCACGGACCATATACACGAGCGCGAGGCTGGACATCATCTTTCGTCGCTCGCGTCTAGCCCTGTTTCCGTTGGGTTCGTACCCTCAGTCGCACCGTGGTTCAGCGGGATCTTGTCGATTGCGTCTGTCCCGCTCAAGGATACACTGCGCGCGTCGGATGTGCGCAAGTTGTATGAAGAGAGGTACGGCGGTGAGAGGTTGATTCGGGTCAAGGATGTGAGTGCGGGAGTGGTCGAGCTTGCGGATGTGCAGGATAAACACGGCTGGACGGTTGGCGGGTTGCAGGTGCATAGCGGGGGGAAACGGGTTGTTGTTACGGTGAGTACAGGGATGTACGCGTGTGATACGTGAGCTGATAGGTGTGCAGGGCGGGTTGGATAACTTGTTGAAGGGAGCTGCGACGCAGTGTGTGCAGGTGAGTGAGTTGTTGGAGGCTTGTATGCGCGGGACTGAACAATCGAGTAGAACCTGAATCTTGCTTTGGGGTGTAACGAGTTTGATGGCATTCCTGCATGATACAAAACATGTGTTCTCCTCATGAATAACATGTGGCCCGAGGTGGATTTCTCATAAATCAGGAGTTGTTGTGAACTTATAAGTGTTTATACCTATTTTTTTGCTGTGCACGTGGTATAAAAAGGTTAGAATGCCATGCTTCATGTTAGACTAGAATGCTACCCATCCCCTAAGTTCACGTGATTTAGGGTGAGTGGCAGGGTCCACTTCGTGCCTTGCATAACGTCTGCAAAACAGGTTTTTGTCGTTGAGAACAAGCTCCGTGTGAGTGCTCTGTATTGTACTGGAGTGCTTACAACATTTAGTCACATTCTTAAAAAGGTATGGTAACCCCAATTGGGGAGCCCATGATTATTGGTAGCACCCAATTGGTGCTCAATGATGCACATTAAGGCTCATAGGAAAGAGCAGGGAGCTCATGGTGCTCATGAGCATCAGTAGTATGCAGCTCATGAGCTTGATGAGCTGTATGTAAGTTGCTTGTGAGAGCTCAAATGCCCAGTCAACAGAGAGAACCTGGCAGAAAACTTAAGCGTAATTAAGCTGAATTAACCTGAATTTAGGCATTTAGACTCTTAACAACTCCCCCCCCAGTTGAGGTCAATTCAGTTAAACTAACCTGGGGGGTCCTAAATTCAACAGAATTTAACAAAATTTAACAGATTTAAGCCCCAATTTTGATCACCCCAAAATTCACCCACTTGGCTCTGTACGGTCACCAGAGCATTCTAGCACACTTGAAAACATGTCTGGAGTGAGTTTTGTAGGTCAAAGCTTAAGGTGCTCAATTTGCGTAAACTCCATCAAATTTCATTGAATCCATCAAATCCACTTGATTTAGCAAAATTAAGCCCCTAGGGCTCAATCACACTTCCACTTCTCAGCCAAAAGCTGAAAAGCTAGTTAGTGCTTGGGAGTGCTAAGTAGCCTGGGAGGGCTGGAAGCCAGACCCCCCCCCTTAGCGAGCACTAAACAAGCCCTTGGGATGAGGTGGAAGCACCAGCTAACTTGGCTCCCGGTGCTCCTGAGCACTCATTCAGCCAAGCTAGCGCCGAGCTGCCAACTAGCTTTTTGGTTTTTGCCCAAGTTTTGCCTGACGGCCAGAATGCATCAGCAAAAAAGGTGGCAGATCCAGATGGATCCAGATGGATCCTGAGAAAGGACTGATGAGTGGACCCATATGGACCCACAAGGTGTCTCAGGATCCATCTGGATCCACCCAGCCTAACCATAAAAGGGGAATTCCCTTTTTTGGTGATGAAAAATTTCCTTATCTAGTAACTCTGGAAACTGGACACATCAGGACATTACCATATATGGTAAATTTGAAATGGTGTGAACTTTCCAAAAACTACCAGATGAGGAAATTTTCCATTACCAAAGAAGGAGATTCTCCTTTTATGGTTAGGCTGGGTGGATCCAGATGGATCCTGAGACACCTTGTGGGTCCATATGGGTCCACTCATAAGTCCTTTCTCAGGATCCATCTGGATCCATCTAGATCCGCCACCTTTTTTGCTGATGTGAGGGCTGGTGAGTCTCATGGAGCAACGCGTTTGACCCAAAACTAATATATTTTGACATATATGATCATCAGTGGTCTGCTTTTGGCTCTGGAAGGGCTCTCAGAGCCTCCAGAGCCTCCAGAGGAGAACTCCTTGTGGCCAGAGCCCTTCCAGAGCCCTCTGAATTTGATTTTGGGTGAGAGTTTCACCTTTGTTTGTGCTTGTGTGTAGATACCTGTATAATCAATTGAAACTATCATGTATGACACACATAGAGACAGGTGACGCGATATAGCACAGCCACATGCATCAAAAAGAGTCGGGTCCCGGAAAGTATTTCGGGTTTTTCTCTATCAATTTATGCCCAATTTGGATTCTGACTTCACATTTGGACTCACAGAGGCTGGCCGCACCAGCTGACAGATTTTTGTTAATTTGAAATTCGCATATATTCAACTCATTTTACCATATATAGACATGCCGTGCCTTGACCTGGGCCGGACTTTGCAACCAAGTCAGCCCTGCCTCCCAAGTCCCACCTACCCCCATCCAGTACCTTGGCAGCCCACCCATGCAACACACCTAGGGGTAGTTTTTAGCATTTAGTGGGTTTTATGTGTAGGGGAACGTAAGTCCATGGTGCAGTCAAAAGTTAGCTTTAACACAGAGCTTGAGTGTGAGACCAATTTGGATACACTCAAAATCAAATTGTTGGGGCTCTGGACGGGTTCTGGCCACAAGGAGTTCTCCTCTGGAGGCTCTGGAGGCTCTGAGAGCCCTTCCAGAGCCGAAAGCAGACCACTGATGATGTACGCATAAACAAAGCATCAGCAAACATGTATATTACTACTACGTGTAGCTACATACATATCATATGGTTAGCAAGTGTGTACAGGTGAAACAAACGTCAGACAGAACAGTCCACAATATATTGATTAGCTTGGTGTGGCGCACCCATGAATTGTCAATAAAGCATCTTGTAAGTGATAAGGTAGCAGGCTTTGTGAGAGGTTGCAATGGTTACCATGTAGATGCGGGAGTACCATGTTGTTATATGGTGTCATGTCAACCCGGTGCGTGACAGTCAGAACCTATCAGTGCCATTGTGCATCAAGTGTCTATATAATATGTACCTATAAGCGTTGAGTTATTGAACCTCTGATTGGCAGTATTCTTGCTGGTACAATGTGTCTGAAGTGGTACTCATTGTACAGTTAAGCATAACTAGCACAGGGGATGAAGGACAAGGGGAGGGCAAGGGGTGAGACAAGGGGTGAGACAAGGAGTGGGACAAGGAGTGCAGTAGATACATACCCAAGCTATTAGACGTAAAACAGTCATGAAGCTGATTGCTCCAAAAGCATAGCTGTGGATTGATGAGATCAGCTAGATATAAGACTCACGATTGTGTCAACCTGTGTTCCATGGTGTATCTTATCTTCTATATCTAGTACAGGACTCTCCATATATTCATGACCCCTGTCACGACTTGACACACTTCCAACTATTATTTCAGGTCTTATTGAATTTTTGGATTCCTGTTATGGAACATTGGTCATAAGTTTAGTCATCTTTTGTGATGTTTGTGATCAGGGTCTCTTAGTCATCTCACACATTATCATGGATCATTCCAGAAGTCTGAGTAATGCTTCTCATTTCACATCCAACATCCAATTAGTTATGACTTGGTCTTTGTACACGTAGATACAAGGCTGTGCCCTGAGATGTATATAACCAGGGTCAAGTTTGAGGTTACAGACCAAAAATATGACCTCCTTGTCTGTATAGTTCTGTCTCATATCCACTTGGTCACTGGGCTATCAGTTGCCCATACCACTTAGCTTATTATCACTCATCATTGAGAGGACTGTGACAACCCCTCTCATTTGTCTTGAAGCCTTTACCTGCCTCCAACCAGCCTACTTTTGACACACCACGACTATGTTTTTGAACAGGTTGTTCATGATGTTTTTTTGCATGTGTCATGACCTGTTCTTGGACAGTGTCTAAAGGGCCAGAAGTGACTGATTGCGGCGCTCAATAGCCTTACATGAGATTTGATGTGTGGCTGTGGTCTCTTTAGACTTGTGTTTGGCGCTAGCGTGGACCCTTGTGGTCTCATGGCTATGTGGCCCTTAGTCATCAGCAAAAAACTGCCTCTGCAAGATATGTGGGTGCAGCTGCAGGCAAATATAAGAGGGGGTTGTTCAGGCATTCATTGCATGCAATAAACTAAATGAACTAGTGCAATGTGGTGCAATGGCATGAAATGACGGGCAATTAATGCCTGAATAACCCCCTGTTATATTTGCACACGATTGCACCCACATATTTTGCCGAGTGCACAGATCCGGGTGGATTTGGAGGGATCTTGGGAAATCACTTATTAGGGGAGCTCTCTGGATCCAAGTTGGGATCTCTGGATCCCTCTGGATCCACCCAGCCTAACCATAAAAGGAAAATCTCCTTTTTTTGGTGATGAGAAATTTCCTTATCCAGTAATTTCCACAAGTTTCTCACAGTTTCCAATTTACCTTATATGGTAATGTCCCAATGTGTCAGGTTTCCAAAATTACTGGATAAGGAAATTTTTTGCTACCAAAAAAGGAGATTTTCCTTTTATGGTTAGGCTGGGTGGATCCAGAGGGATCCAGAGATCCCAACTTGAATCCAGAGAGCTCCCCTAATAAGTGGTTTCCCAGGATCCCTCCAAATCCACCTGGATCTGCACAGTTTTTTGCTGATGTAGTATCTTGTGTGTCCCTTGTGGACTGTATAGGGTGGCGATCCAAAGTACTTAGATGGTGCTTGTTAGCTAAGTACTGAAGGTGAGTCTTATACTCTAGTCAATTGACCAAGTGGCTCTGAGGGTTGTTTGCAAGTCTCACGCTCTAGGTGGTTGACTAAGTAGCTTGGAGGTGTCTTAAGGTTGCAAAGTCACTAGCCTGATGTTAAGGTAAAGTCTTTGACTAGTGAAAGTAAAGACAGCTTTCTAGTGGCTTGTTGCTTATGTGAAGTAAAGTAGTAAAGGTAAGGTAGTATTCAATGTGTTCGACAAGGTAAAGCAAGCTGGGGTTTCCACGCTTGCTGCCAGGCCTTATATACGGTATCTACATGGTCTGTGCATACATGAGTCATACTTGGTAGACAGGGCAGTACATAAGGGAAGTGGCTAGATACAGTGAGTTGTCCAATAGAAAAAGAGTGACTAAGAAAGAAGTGTGCTGCAGTTAAATGTGCACAACTGTGGTTGACTGTGCAAGGCTGCGCATGAATAGCACCTTCTAGGAGGTTCCAAAGGGGTAGTGTGGCTTAAGTAAGGAGTGTGCGACAAGAAAGAGAAAAAGATAGGGGGTTGTGGCTAAGGTCACGACAGCATGCCATTACACCCAATTGCACCACATCGAGAAAAAGGTTGGAAGAAGATTAAGTGAACTTAAGTGAACTTAAGCTTAATTTATGGCTTATGGGGCTTACAAACCCCCCCTCTTTTGTTAGACTGAATTCAGCCAAAATTTAGTGCCAATGTGCTGTGATTTAGCTCAATTTATCAGAATTCAGCTAAATTATGACTGGATTTAGGCTGCCCAAAACTCTGCAGTTCTTGGTTGCACAGCCACCAGAGCCTACTACTGCCATGTGGGAGTGTTTCTGAGGTGATTTGTCACCTGAGGTTGCAATTTATTGAATTCAAGTCAATTCAGCGGGATTTAAATTTATGAAATTTAGTCAATTAGGCAAAATTACCCACCCAGGCTGTGATGATAGATTTGCTATTTCCTGACGCAGTTCATTGGCTTCAATGCATGCAATGAACATTATGAACAACCCCCTGGAATCATTGCACCCAATTGCACCCACATCTTTTGCAGAGCATTCCCCATGCTGTCACAACCCTAACAAGGGGAGCAGCTAACTAAGAGAAGTGGAAAGGTAAAACTTAAATGAAGTCAATCACACTGGTTGAATGCAAAAGACAAGAGGACAAGTTCTGGGTCAAAACCAGACTCATCACCCCTGTATATATATTCAGAGTGCGACAACATACAATGCAAGAGAAACTATCCTAAGTACTAGAACCTTTACTAACTGAGACACTACGCGAGAGTACTGACTAAGTAAGCGAGAGAATCTATACTAAGAGATGAGATAAGGAAATACCGCAGGGATATCTCGGAACAGTAGTACATAAGTGTCTAACTAAGCAATGAGTGACTATGGTTGAGTAAGCGGCGCTTAAGGCGCATATAATGAAGGAAGTGTCCATATAATGAAAAGAGTAGAAAAGCTCATGACACATGCTAACCATTTGATAGGTTATACTACAGCAAGCCGGAGTGACACTCATGTTTATCCAACGTTTACCGATGGATGCGGAAGTATTTCCACCACATCAAGGGCCTACCTACTAGTCTTGGCTTTGGACTGCAGGGTCTTGACAGGGCCCAAACACAATATCCGCCCGCTAGAGGCATCCAATTGAGCCACTAGCGGATGATCCCTTTGTCCTGACTGCTGCCCTCTCCGCCGCCCTGGATGCAAGGCACACATGCCCACTCTTGAACACTGCTGCTTACACTGCCGCTTACTACTGTGCTGGCAAGAGAACAACGTCGGTCCCTGGTCCCAGTCACGGTCAAGATGCCGCTCAGAATTTCCGATGTCCTGCATCCCACCAGACATTGACACAGTGGGACACACATTCCCCAATATGGTGATTATTTAATTCACAGTTATAATCAAGCGAAACAGTAGTTGAAACAGAGAAATGGGCCTATGCAACATACTTCTGATCAAAATGAGATATGTAAATGCTAGCGAGAAGACCTCTTGAAACCTCTGAACGCCTGTTTATGCCAGCTTACCACAGCTGCCAATGTTTGGCAAGCCAATGTCCCGCATCCCCAAGGCTGCTGACGCGGCAGGACAGGGGTACCAAAGACGTGCATACAAAGTGAAGTGCCCGTCATTTTCACACAGGTGACATTATTCTCTTGCGATTACAGTACTGCAAGGCAACACCACCCAACCCTGGCCTGGTTTTAATGCAACGTTGTTGGGCGCATTTTGAAGCCGTCAAACCATTTTGATATCTTGCCCTCATCAGTGATGGAGTAGGGTGGCTGTGCCCACACATGTGACCTGGGGGTCTGCCCTGTGGTATTCCTCTGTTGTCCACGGCAATTGGATCATGTCTGCCACCCATAGGCGTCTCCACCGTGGTGAAGAGTGTGGGATTGATACCTTGCGTGCCTTCTGCTGCGCTCTACACTTTTTTCTGCTTTTTTGCGCGGTTTTACCCATACGTGGCTCTCTGCGGCTCCCATACACTGCCACCTGTGCTAATCTATTTGTTTGCTTTGCTCATCCCTACCTCCTGCCCCCACAATCTCACCGGTGGCCAAATTCACACACCTCTGCGCATCAAATGAACCCTTGATCACATCCCCAACCCTCCTTTTTGTAATCAGGGCTTGATCTGGTCAAAGTCATACATCCCTAATCCACACCATGCCAGTAATTGCATATCCGCCCCCCAGAAAACATGTCAAATACTTGCATCAATCAATAGCCACGCACCTTACGCATTGAATGGCCCCGCGCACTCCCTGGTTTGCCGCCCCTAGCTGGTGGATTGCTGTTTTTTTGGGTATGGCCTTACACAATTGCCTCTTTCCTCCTGCAAATCTGATTTGATTTTCCTTTGCTCGCCCCTTCGCCTCTCAGTTCTAACAGCAGCTAGTTGACTCACCTGGTCACTGCGCATCTAGCGCAAATATTTGTGGTGGCATTTGACCAATACCTGTTTTGCTGCTGCAGTGCCTCTGCCCGTCCTCGCTGGACTACTTGTTGTGTCCATCTCGCTCCTCGTTTTACTTTTCTCTTCTCCCTCATTCTGCGCCTCGTTGTTCTGCACCGCATATTGTTTGACTCCCCTGGTTGCTGCGCATCTTACAGGTTACATTGTGCCTCAACCCATCCATGTTCATTGCCACTCTGCTTGCTCTCGCTGCCACTATGCCCGCCCCCAATTCCGAGGATCAACAAGCCGCACGCACCATTGAATCTGCACTATGCAGTACTGTAACATGATGCAAGTGGCCCAAGATGGAGCTGCAGTGGCTCCTGGCCCTGTCAAAGCGGATCTGACGCAGCAGAAAGCTGTTAGCTGCTGCTAAGGCCGAGTTGCAAGTGTTGCTCAAACACATCTGGGTAGATTGAGCACGAGCTCAACAGACAGACTGTGAGTGCAAGGAGCGACTGGAAAAGGCTAAGGTTATGCCCCGCAACGTGGGTTGTCTTTGAGCACCTGATCCTATGGCGTAGAAGGGTCTTGGCAGCAGAAAAGCATTGTCAAACACTTGGAGCAGTTGGAAGCATGTTTGTTTTGCATCAACAGGCTTTTAAGCCAATTCCATCACCCTGTCCTATTCAGTTACTCGACTTGGTCTCATCTTTAGTCCCCACTTGTCTGCCAACCCCTCCAGGCCTTTGTACAACAATTTAGAACATCTTTGGACTTCTTGAGAGTGCCACACTCCACAACAACTATGGACTCAATACTCTGTTATCCCCACCTTTGGTATTTACGCCATCCACTCCTCTGCCTGCCCCCGAACCTGCCACCCCGAGTTCACCTCCAGCCTACCCACATTCCTTGCCCCTTGAAGAGCTGATTGTGCTTGGAAAACTGGCAGACAACAATCTGGTCTACATTCTGGCTCAAGGTAGGCATGCATGGGCGCTGTCACAGCTCTCCCAATGATGAGTAAGATAAAGTACAGTGTGCCCCAAAACTGATCGTAAAAAACCTAGCACACTAATGTAAGGTTTTCAGCAGGTGAGCAGTATGCTTACATGAGCCACAGTCCTGATCAGCTGTAGCTGTGCTTCTGGGCTACTCATCCAGCTCTGTTTGAACATGTTTGGCTCAAAGCTGGCTGAGATATGCAACATACAGTGCAGCAGTTTTTACAGTCAGTTTTGGGGCGGGTACAACTCAAAACCATGTTGGGACTGTACTTGCTCGCTGAGTTGCCTGAACAAGCTCTACTTTTGCATGCTGAATGACCAGAGTCAGGTGAAGTATGCGTGGTAGTATCTCGGTGTTTGGCTCAGTTGGTGGTGCACAACGGGCAAAGTAATGTCAGCTATGCACCAGTGTGAACTTCAGTTGTTTGCTCCACTGTATGCACACTTAGCTGCCAGGATAGAGTGTCAGATGGGGTAAACAGACATGCTCTACACAGTGGAAGTCACTAGAAGCCATGCAGATGCCCACAGGGTCTTGTACCCCACATGTGTGTCTTGCTATAGGGGGGTCTGAGACCAAAGAACCCACTGCCGCATGCCATGAGGATGTCACAGCCCCATTTTTTTTTGTGGCACTGTGGAGCTGGGTCCCAGAGTGTTGCATCTGCTATTTTTGCTGACTCCAGAGGTGTCTCAAAATCATGGAAAGGCATCATGAACATCATTCAAACTCTGGGGCTGTTGGCACTGTACACTTGATTAGAACAGAGAGTGAGGGCAAGATATCAATCCCACAGTAAGCTTTGTGCAGTACTAGCCTTACAGTGCCAGCCTGTGCTTAATATGCTGAAGAATTAGGTCTGTGGTCCAGGAGTACAACCGGATTCACAAACCTGAAAAGGTTGCAGCACGTCTTCACCGTGTTGCGCCAAAAAAGCCTTTTGTTTGTGTGGGCCCAAACAAGATGTGGGCCATCAGCCAGCACAATAAATGGAAGAAATGGGGCCTCTGGCTACGTCTCTGTGTTGACACATATAGCAGTTTTATCCTTTGATTGACCGTCTGGTGGACAGACTCTAACCCAAAGATGGTGGCTAGCTATTTTTTGGACACTATTCTTGGGACAGATGGATCTCTTGGTAAGTCAATGCTTCATTTGAAACAAATTATTGTTTTAAGCTAATTGTTCACAGTGATGCCCATGTTAACTCAAAGTGACCCTGGGACAGAAAATTTTGGGATTGCAAATGCGCAGATTATGCTCCGACAGATGCTTGATCCTGGACTGGAAGGGACGATGCAACATATTCACTCTCAAAAACACAGTAACATCAAGCCAGCAATGCTCTGGGGACTGTTGTGTAAACAATTTGCCCCTGGTTTGGAAAAGCTTCTCACAGAAGGACTTGAAACTCAAATTTTCAATCCCGACGTTAATGTTCAAAAGTGAGCTTTTCTGTGTACCAGTGCATTGCGCAAGGTTTTGACTTTTACTAGCCTTGTTTTTTGATTCCTTTTACGCCACTTGTTCAATGTGAGCTTGATTTATTCAAGAAATTTCATAACATGACACCTCGACGAACAAACAGGAAGGTCGTACTCCCATGCTGCACCTGTTTGGATTTACGAGCAGCCTGAACGCTACGGCACTTATGATTTTAAGGTAGTCACACACTTGCTGACCTCCATGGTTCTTGTGTTAATTGATACATTATGTGTTTAGATCCAAGTGCCAAAGGAAGCAGTTGATCACATTTGAAACCTTTATGCAAACTCAAATGACCCTGTGTTTGAGTTTCTTCCACAGAGCTTCTTGGAGGTTGTGAACCACCATTATCAAGCTCTAGGTGGTGAGACAATTCAGAGGTCAAACACTTGGTATTATCATGTAGGTATTGCTGAAGGGATTCAGCGCTCTGAGCTAAGTGCATTGGTTGGAGAGCAGGTACTGCAACAAGGCCATCTCTATTGTGCACTATTAACACAGTCAGACTATGGATGTGCACGAGGGGACGCATGGGCTATGATATGCCATTACTGGCTCCTATTGGTTTCAGTGAAGAGCAGATAGGGGGGTTGGATGATTTCAATGAGTCCAGAGAGTTACAGACATTTGAGATGAGTGGTGAGGAGGATGATGGTGCAGCAGACATTGATGACAGTGTGGCTAATTGGTAGTTAGTCTCATGTGTCCAGGATAGAACATTAACAAACACCTCATGTAATATTTTCTTTTTGACATGTGCAGAGATTTGGTACCATCCAGTTATCCTATTGACTGATTATGTACTCTTACAACATGTCAAAATATAACAAACAAGTACAAAAGAAATAGAACCATGTTTGGTAGCACATATGTTCTACTACCATGTCGAGCTCTCATAACCATTCTATTCCGGAGGGCTATGAAGTTATCAGTGACTTCAGCTGGGTTGTAGAGCCCGTACCATTGCTATGCCAGTACACAGGAGAGT
Source organism: Ceratobasidium sp. 428 (assembly GCA_019623705.1). Lineage (NCBI taxonomy): Eukaryota > Fungi > Basidiomycota > Agaricomycetes > Cantharellales > Ceratobasidiaceae > Ceratobasidium > Ceratobasidium sp. 428. The sequence goes on from WSTJ01000005.1 coordinate 80,129, forward strand.
GCAAGAATCCCAAGGGCCAAACTGTTTTTTTTTGACAAATGCTCCAACTACAAAATGAGAAAACGTATCTGGTTTGTGGTTTTTGCGAGGACCTTGTCATGAGCAAGAACAAAACAATTATTTGCTCCAAAATCAATACTCTGGGAGCCCAGCAAACTCAAGTTCAAGCATCTCGTACGCTACTTTTTCTTGAAAAAAAGAACCCTATTGTACTTATTTTAAATTTTTTGCAAACCTACTTTACACACTGTGAACTCAAGGGGCATCAAAGCTGCCTCTGTTGCAAGCCAGCGCAGAGGTATGTGACTATCCAAATTTACGCCGCCTTTTGTGTTGACAGTTTTCAGATCTTATTCAGCATTGTGTCACAGCTATTCCACAGCCACCAGCAGTTCCACTCTTCATGCTCTCTGGGTCTACAGTTCCATCCACTTCTGCAAACTCCCGCTTTCTGCAAAGTCCTATGACTTCTATATCTGGGCCCAGTCCCCTATCCCAGGGCTATTCCTCTGTCCATTGCTTACCACTTAAGCGCCAAGGGACAAAACTTATGAGCTTGGTTCATAAGACAGATGAACGAACTGCCAACAGCAAAAGCCAATCATCCCACTCACAATGGCTGTTATGGATCATGGAAAGACTGTCCTCAAGGACCTTAAGGAAGTATTCGTCAGGAAAAGTTGGCATTTAAATTTAGCACTGAATTCTAAATTCACTAAATTTAGCTAAATTGACTAAATGCCCCCCTTAAACCACTTTCTTTGAGCTTCCAGTCACCCCAGTATGCTTAAACACGTCAACCCTGTGCCCTATGCACCAGGCTGCTGGTACTAGGTGAGCCAGGGAAGCAGCCATGCTGAGTTTTTACAATTCTAAATTTGCTAAATTTGCTAGGTCAAGGATAAATTCAGCTAAATTCAGCTAAATGAAAGTGTACAACTGCTAAGTCCCCTACTCTGCAAGATATGTGGGTGCAGCTGCAGGCAAATATAACAGGGGGTTGTTCAGGCATTCATTGCATGCAATAAACTAAATGAACTAGTGCAATGTGATGCAATGGCATGAAATGACAGGCAATTAATGCCTGAATAACCCCCTGTTATATTTGCACACGATTGCACCCACATATTTTGCAGAGTAAGTCCATAAATTTAGCTAACTTTAGCTAACTCTAGCTAAATGAAAATGCACCAATTTTTCTGATGTTCCCACAAGTCTCCACAGAGTTCAGACAGATAGAGTTACTTTATAGTAATCTCAGCAAGACTATAGCTGCTATGTTACAGTATATGTTACTGAAAGACACAAGTTCCGATAGTAGATGTATATGTACAAATATAAAAAAAGCAATGCTACTGGGCAAGGTTCCCTTGTTTATAGTGTATCAGTGTCCACCCTGATTGCTTGAATCAAGTTGTACTGAATGATATCTTGGTAAACAGTATATATGTAGTGTAGAGCTTAAGGCTTATCTGTAGTTACAAAAGCTATCTACTACCTCAACTCAACTTATCTGGAGTCACTCAACGAATGAGGAGTAGTATTGGGAGAACAACTAATGGACTTTTATAAAAACAAGCTAATTAAAGCCTATTTACACCAGTTGATGACTGAGTGGAATAAATGGATAAAAGGAAGGATGCATTCACAGGGCTCAACCCTGGTCCTTATATACCCTTCAGAGAGGTGAGTTATCTCTCTAGGTGAGTCATTTCTACTAGCTGGACTGCCGTATGAGCTCAGTGAGTCATTCTGTGAGTCAGAGAAAGCAGATCAAAAGTGGATCAATGTGGCTTGCCACTTTTGATGACGCATATATGGACTTAGATCGAGTCATATCATTCTATGTACATAATGAAGAAGGTGCGATGGGGTCTTAGAAGTTGTTCGCAAGTTAGATTAAGCCAATCAGGGCAGTATTGGCGGAGATATGAGTCATTTACTGTCTGGTGGATTGCCAGAACTGTATGTAGAATTAAATGACTCATAGCTCCATAACAGATGATTCGATTCGCGTCTAACTTTGTCAAAACATAGTTCATAATATGGAGTACATGTGTGAAGGATATCGTGAGAAGCGGCTTAGAACTGATTTGGTAATGAGCGATCAAAGATCGTACATTTCGATCGCCAAGTCAAGTATATTAGAATTACACAGATGTTTATGTAACTCTGTCATTTCTCAACCAGTTGGCTTGCTTGAACATGCGTTCAGTAAATAGAACAGTACATGAGACGATCGCATACATGAACATGCGCATACACAGGCCATTGAGTAAGAAAAACATGGAAAACAGTACATACAGGCCGGAGTTTTGGGCCTTTCAGTTGTCCAACTATTCTCTGAGTTCAGATATAGTTTGTGAATCATCATATATCTATCATTTATGTAAAAATATGCCATTATCCATAACAATGGCACATTACACAATCAAAGGTCAAATCACTTATTCTACTTGATACATATATCATAATTGTGCCAATGTTAGATACTAAACAAGAGTACAGCTTTTGAGACAAATGAAGACAAATGAGCCCCAAATCAAACGTAAGAAGCACAACGTTGCGGATCAAAACCACTCCACGAGGTGGTACAATCTGGAACAGAGAGGTTGAGGAGATTGGTGACAGAGAAAAAGAATGAAAGAATAGGAAAGTGAACAACAAACAGTCACACAAGAAGATATATACAAGCATAACAAAAAAACCAGTGCATTGACCAGCCACTCCTCTGCCCAAATGACTTATAAAAGTATTGGCCCACCACAGTATCCAGAAGCCTCCAATCCCAATTAAACTGATTTGGATTCTTCCCAACACGTCAATTAACACCTGCACATTGCCCATTGCACTCTGAATTGTTCAAACGGCTGTGAGGGTTAAAAGCTCTTTGCGAGTGTGTCGGCTAGTTGGTGGGGGAAGTGACATATTTAGAATGTTTGTGAGAGTGGTTTGGGTTCCAACAAGGAGTTGGACAGTGTGCGCATAGTCTCTCCGTCTGACAAGTACAATTGCACGCATGATCATCTGGTGTGAAAAAGCTAACTATTGTTGCGTCTCTCCATCCTTGTTGCTGCAGGCCTCCACTGTTCACCCTGTGCAACAAAGCTGTAACAGGTGGATGAATTGCTGGAGTCAAAAGCACAGGATGCCCAGGCCCAGATCAAAGGACACACCATCAACTTCATACACAGGTACTTCGTCAATCATTGTGTTGAGCATGCCTTTACTGAGAGCTGCGTTGCTAAGACTGAGCGCATCAAGACCCATACGCTGGGCAAACACATCCGTAGCATTGATGCTTTCTCTGTTTGAAAGGATCTTATCCAGCAGGCGGATGATCAAGGACAAGTGCGAGTGGGACTGGAATCAATTGTCAAGTTCAAGTTCAATGACAGGTTTGCGGTGTGCACCAAAATGATGTGTGCCCACCACCACATTCATGTTCAATCTGTCCCGAGCGTTGATGGCCCCACTCACCCCTGCAACTTCATGATTCCTGAACCAACCCTTGTCCAGGACTTTGGTGCGCATCCGGAGGCTCATAACCCCCACGCCCATCATCCCACCTACACATCTGGCTACAGTCCCAAAGTTTGTACCAGTCACGGACAAAAGTATAGCTCCCACCCATCACGTTGCTGATCAACCATCATGGTCCTGGATTGTGTGATTGTCCAAACCCAAACAAGTGGATCTGCAGATTGGCAGATGCTCCTCAGTTTTTCCAGACTCAAAAATGGAGTCTTGCACATCTGACCATTTTGCTCTCTTGGAATGTGACAAGGGCTGGACAATTGTGCTCTAAGACTTGCAACAAGAAGGTCAAGGGTGTTTTGGACAACATGCAGTTTGAGCTAGGCGGTTGAGGTGTGTGCGGAAGGAGGTGGGAGGGATACAACAGCGATGAGGTCCAATGATGCATGTGGGAGCGGCAGAAGCGTGTTGGACAGCCTGAGGGAGATGTATGGCGAGACATGTGGCAAGGGGCTGAGGTAGTGTGTTTGCTGATGTGGCATTCTGGGTGATTTGGTGCTGTACCCTCTGCCTGGGTAGGCTAAGAAGGACAAGCCGACGGTCGATCGTTGACCCAAATGCAAGATTGAGCCGGTGCTGAGGCTGGATGTGGTTGTAGCAGCGCTTTGCGTCTGCGCCGCTTTGTTCCCCCCTGAAACTGAAACTCCGCTCAACCCCGGTCCGCCAAACTCAACCTAGTCTTGAGTGACCAAATTGCTTGCACTGTGTTGAGCATTGACTAAGGCTTGGATTATTGTGTGCCACTCTTCCAACGAGGCTCGGTCCCGGAAAATAAGAATAAGCAATTCAAGCTGTCTGGCCTACATGTCAATTGTCAGACTCAATCTGCCCGTAACACTAGACATATCCAACAATTGTTTGATGTGTTGGATGTATATCCAGCCTTTGAGGTGCAGAACAGATTTGTCATTTGCGGAGTGAGGAGGCGAGCAAGGTGACATCAAATAACATAGTGGTTGCTGATGAAGATGCGAGGAGTCAACCAAGCGATTGCTTCTTTTCCTCCAGTACGTAGGTGATTGCTTCTTTGAACAGGTAGACGTAGAATTTGCTTACAAGCAAGTCTCGCTGGACCGAGACAACATTGAACATCTGTAATGGTCCAAGTGCGGCCATTTAGTGCTCTTTCCAATTGACAAGCCTGACTTGCAAATTCTCAGTAACTTGCGCAAACTGAGAACTGGCAGGTGGCGTTGGATTATAGCTGTACAGCCCAGGAGTATCCTCATGTGACAGCAGGGGTGGGGGCGAAGTGTACCACTGGGGCTGAAGCTGTGGTGCATGAGCCTGGGGCGCAGGCATTTCAAGCCTAGGAATGGGGACACCCCCACCTGTGACTACGTCTGCAAAAGTGTGGTAAGCTAACTGGGGCTCAGTAGCACTAAGTAGCACATTTAGCTCTTTTATCTCCAAATCCGTAGCCACAGTTAGATCTGATGTTTCTAGTTTGGGAAGGAGCTTGAAAGCTAGCAACTATTGACAAGGGGGTTGTCTAATTAGACTGTGGCTAAGTTGTGCTAAGTCACGCTAATTGGCATCCACTAAGTGAGTCTAATCATCCATGTCCAAAAATCTGTAGCATCCCCGTTTGCTAATTAGTGGTATTTGAGACATGGCTAATCAGGCCTAATGATTTATGCCCGATATTTGTAGCACCATCTTTGCTAATTGTGGCAAAATAGTTGCCAAGTTTAAATTGTATTTCATTCAATTTTATATGTATGTACATTATCACTGATAGCCCTGGCCCAATACCATTTAAACTTGCGCGGTGGGAAGACAGGGCTAAGGAGGGATGATAGAGTCAAGACTAGAGTACTACGAGTGACATGGACAATTCATATCGTTGGTTATGTTGAAATCAGTGTTGCAGGTCACTAATCAGCGGTTTGGGAAAGGAGGATGAGAGTAACACATGGACACAAGTATGGACGACAGATATGCCGTGATGTTGTGGGCGAATGTGGGGCATTGGTGCGTTGAGCAGACCAGAAGAGTAGCAGGCAGGCAACAACACGCAGCAGAATAAGCGCAGGCAATAATAACAAGTCAACCGGTAACAAGTTGAAACATACAAACAGTGGTTGACCGTACTCACGGGATGCTGGAGTGAGCGGGTGTCCATGAGTGAAGGCGGGTTGCTATACTGACACGTGGGATATTGACATGTTACAGACATGGTTCTTGTACGGCTGGCGCACCTGGCAGCAAAGCAGATTGAGTAGTGTCAATGGTAAAACACTGCGCCCTTGAGCTCGTAACATGAGCCTTCAGGGTTGAAAAAACGTGAGGGCGAACTGTATTTGGTGATGTAACTGCGCCTACACAACGCTGCATTGCAATCTATAAAAATCAGGCTGAGCGCGGTAAATGGCCTCGTCAACGGGGCGTTGCCATCTGCTATCAAGGATGATACGGAAGAACTTGCTGGCAACGACCGAATTGCGGTGCTGTGGAACTAGGTTAGCAACGGCGCAGGTGCAGACAGGGAAAACTTAGGCAGAAGAGGAAGCAGGAGGTACAACACGTACCAAGCATGTGGACAGACGTTGCAGCCATGGGCAGTCCACAGGCACTGCAAATGTTTAAGGCAATTGTACTGAGCAGGTGTTCTGGGCTGGTTGTACTGCAAACTTGATGGGCAATGTAGACCGCAGGGGTGAAGGGTGGCCTTGTCTGGCAGCGATGCAGAGTTTCTTTTTTTTTTTTGCGCAACAGGTTGTAGGGTGGATGAAAAAAAGACAAGGGTTGCGCACCGTGTCAGCGCTGCTCTGGGCTAAGGAACGGAGTACTGACCTCACGGGCTGAGCTGTTAGAGATGTGGAGGTAGAGAGCAGCGCTCAGAGCAAGCAGAATGATGGTGGTAAGGTAAGGACGAGAACTTGACGCCTCAATCATGTTGTTACCATGGTTTTGAACTGAGTGCACGGACCACTAGCTAATGTGGCAGGAAATCACTTGTTTTTGCTCAACTCACCGCCACCACACCTGTCACTGCGCCCTCTTATGCTATCATTACCCACGCCTGCTGCCGTGATGCCACCTCCTTTATCCAAGTGTGCACCTGCACTCACCAAACTCACGCGAGTTTGGTGCGACGATAACAACAAGGAAGTTCTTTCCCCTCAAATGGTATGCACTTATTTTATCTCTTGGCTGTGGCTTAGGCTAATGGTTTTACGGGATCCTTCAATATTTCAAACTTGGGCCTGTTAGCCTGCGTACAATACACCTCAGTGCATCCCTGTTCTCTAATAGCGCTTTCTGGCTCGCGATTCTCAAGTCACCACAATACTGTACGATAGCTGGAGTCCAAGTTGTACCCGGACCCATACCAGCCCTGGTTGCGGTCTGACCCACACAATCTGCCCTGCCTGGATGTACAACAGCTCCAGCGCACCTCGGCCCACCTGCAACAATGTCCACACATACGAGGATGATGACTTGACACATCATGTTAGCCAGACCTATGGTGACTTGCGCATGGACAACGATGCGAGAACTTACCGTACCTACAACAATGAGGGTCTGGATGCGCTGACGCCCGTACCTATGGCAAAGCGAGCACATTTGCACAATGTCACGGTCCACACAGTCCTTAGTGACTCCAAGCCTTGCGCACTTTGTCGCCTACACTCTCCACCAAACCCGCTGGACACGCCAGTGGGCAGCAGACAGTCTCAGATAGCTATGGAAGACAGGAAGAACCAGCATCTGGAAAAACCTGGATCATTAAATAGCTCTAATTAGATCTAACTATGTCTCATTACTGGATTAGGGGAATTACCAACTCCCCCCCACTTATAAAGAAAAATTAGACCAAATTAAAAGTTGAGGTCTCTAATTAGGCCTAATTATCACCAATTATCCCCAACTGTTGGTGGATTATGATATTCAACCCTGGGCTCTTTTTTGCATAGAGCCCTGGACAGGCTTAGTAAGCACCCCTGGGGTGTTACAGGAGCCAGTCCAGCTTGAAAAAGGTGGATTATGCCCGATCATCCTCAATTATCCTCAATTAGCCCAAATTTCCAAAAGTGCAATAATTAGACCAAATCAGAAAGTGAGCTTGTAATTATACTACACCGTCTGCACTCTTCTGTTGTATTCTGCACCCTGTATCTGCTCTCGCGCCTCAGGAACCAGTCTCCCCAATGGCTCATCTGTCCACCGGCTCCACATCTCGGTGTTCATGATTGCCTCCAAGGTGATCTGTGACAACATCTTGGTGTGTCATCAACCGCAACAAAGAAAATGTCAGAGCTCTCTCAACAATGGTGATATAAGAGTAAAGGGTATGAGCAACTGATAGCCCAGTGACCAAGTGATATGAGAAAGAACTGTAGATTGACGAGGAGGTCAAGTTCTTGGTCTGTAACCTCGAATTTGCCCTTGGTTATATACTACAGGGAACACAGCCTTGTATCTATGTGTACAATCAGAGAAGTGAACCGAGTCATACAGGTATTTGATATGAGAGTTGAAATACAAGATGACTAATTGTTCTAGAAGATTCTACGATCACGTGACTTCCCGACCAATGAACCCTGATCACAAAGATTACATGATGATGAGTAATTTATGACAAATGTTCCATAAAAGGAAAGTATATCAGAAAAATATAATAAATCCAGGATGTATTCTAGGAAGCGTGTCAAGTCGTTACAGAAAACCTGGCAGAAAACTTAAGCTAAACTAAGCTGAATTAATCTTAGTTTAGCAGTTTAGACTCTTAACGACTTCCCCCCCCTTGTTAAGGTTAATTTGGTTGAATTAACCTGGGGGGGTCCTAAGTTCAACCAAATTTAACCAAATTTAATGGATTTGAGCCCCAATTTTGATCACCCCAGAATTCACCCATTTGGCTCTCTACAGTCACTAGAGCCCTCTAGCATACTCAAAAACTTGTCTGGAGGGTGTTTTGTAGGTAAAATCTCAAGGTGCTAAATTCATGTAAATTCCGTTAACTTTCATTAAATCTGTTAAATCCACTTAATTTAGCAAAATTGAGTCCCTGGGGCTTAATCACACTTCCGCTTTTTCCTGACGCGGGCATGTCGGCTCTGTGCGAGATCAACTTACCAGATGGAGCGCAACATGTATGGATACCTCAAGTGGGTCCTCTACGTCAAGTGTGAGGACCTCCATGACTTTGAGGCCATGGTCCGCAAGGAGTACAGCCCTGCATCAACCACCCCTGCGCCTGTTGCTGTGCTGATTCCAAGGCAGCCCGCCAAGCCGCGAAAACAGCCTGCGGTCGGCTACCAGAACCCGTATCCCTTGCCAATGTCCACGCCGCCCTTGCCCTCGCACTCCAACTCGGCCACGCCCGCGTCCTCAACACCAAACATAACTGACTGCAGACCCCATCAAGGTGCTCACTGAGGACATTGCACACGTTGACCAAAGCCAGCCGTTAGCGTACGCCGCGCCCAGCAGATAGCAATCCTGTGTCCTCACATCCGTTTTGTGTCGTGACCCGCTCTCACGCCTCATGACTTATGCGCTGCGCGCCTACCCTTCTTACTTGTGCCTCAGCGCGGATGCGCCTTTTCACACCGTCTCGTGGCTTGACTCTCGTAAGCCCCTCCGTAAGCTACCCTTACACAAGCAGCACAGCCCGTGCAGCGCTTCCCCCTTCTGCCACCTCTCGTGGCTATGACTCGTTTCCACTGTATCGCCCCACTACCACGATGTACTGCCTCGCTCTACGATGTATGACTCACGTACGCACAGACCTTGTACTTCGTAGTATATATACAGTGGAGAACAAGCCGACTACCCTCAGCTTGTTCTACCTCGTCAACTCTCCCCTCTACAGTGTGACTATACTAGCAGGCTTTAGCGCGGCTAGTGTTA
>WSTJ01000006.1:0-18986 GCA_019623705.1 Ceratobasidium sp. 428
AAGAAAAAATAGATATAAATTTTCGCGTTTTTGGTGGGATCATTTTGGCACGTAGAGACCTTGCTAGGGCAAGGTGATACAACATATGATAGTTACAATGCGCATATATGCAATGATGATAGGAAAAAAGGGGATTTGAGAAAAAAATTGAGGTCGGGAAATTTCCCGGGCCAAAACCGCCGGAAATTTTGAAAACTGACCGCGCCAGGCCAAAAGTCGGTGAAAACAACCGGGCCACAACCTCAAGGAAACTGGGAAAAAAATTCCAGACCTCTCCTATAATAGGCCGGGGTCCTCACCAGACACAAGAAAAACTGCTAAGCAAAACGCGAGAGAGAAAAGAAAAGAAGAGGGAGCCCAGGGCTACTACCATCCAAGGCAAACCATGTTAAGTTTCTGTAGCCTGGTCAGCATCCGGGTCACCACACTTCACCCCCAAAAGTTCAAAGCCTAGACAGCTTGTCTAGGCTTTGTCTAGGCTTTAGCCATACTTACAGTACATGTAAATTACCTTTGATGATCCAATAAACATACCTCTTTCTGCCTAGGCTTAGGCTAGTAAATGGATCTACAGGGTCCCATTCGGCATAAGTTTGACGTACAATTCAACAACACATCCAAGTCCTGCGGGACTTAGACCTATCCACGACCGCACCACGTCCCTATGCTGTCCGCTGCTCTTACGTTGACAATGGCGAACCCATCCATAATCCGCAATGCCGTTGAAGCAGCTAGAAAGGTAAGTACGTTCTTAATAGAGAGCTTGCGATTGAATCCCTATTCCTTTGCGTCAGGAAAAACCCCCGGCGCAAATTTGGTGTAATTTACCGTTATTTACCTATTTTCCCCATTTGCCAAACCCCCCCTGAAACCGATTGTTATTTACCCCCCCGGAAGTCAAATTTGCCTCACTAGGAATATAGATAACCTGCAATTTGCCCTTGGGTGGGTAAATTTACCCCCCACGCAGGCAAATTAGCTCAGCAATGTAGCAAATTGGTATTCTGAGAGGTAATGTTACACCGAGCACGGGTATATAACACGGATTGAAAGTTAATAATCAAACATATACTGCCCATTCTACAAGTTGCACTCGATCACAGGTCCATGAGCACTTGCAAACCGGCTAAATTTAGCTCAATGAATGTATATTCACACGTTCTATCTACATGCCACCAGATACACGAAGCAGTACACGCAAGAGAGAGAGAACTGGTGCAAATAGGTGAGAAATGGGAGAGAATGTTATGAGCCGGGGGTCAAACCACCGGGCTGCACAAGAACAGTCAGTATAAGCGTGAAACATTTCAGGGGATTATGTACATACAAGTGGTGGCGATTAACAAAGGCCAGTGCCACACGCAGCGGGGAGACGGAATATGGATTGCAGAGGGCACGCAGGTGTGGCAAGTGATGGCAGATATGTGTTTCGACGTCAGATGTGGGTGCAAGTTATCAGCAACCATTGAATAGCTGTGTAATGACGCAAAAAATTACTTACTAGGCGGTCGCCCGCTGTCCAGAGGCGCAGGGGCAAACTAAGCGTTGGTCGCGTTCAGTGGACAACAGAGGCCAAGTGATTGCCGAGGTATGCAGTCGCTGTTGATCAGTAGCTGATGCGTTGGGTGACGTACATGTACTGCTGTCGGGTGAACAGGGCGTTGGCTTCGAGTCGAAGTCGAAGCGGGGTGGTGGACAGAGTTAAGTCCACTTCGGCGCACCCGGTACCATATGTATCCGGCCGAAGCGCCGGGCTGCTAGGTGAGGTGAGCCGGGCCGCGTCAGGGGCCACGTCACCCTTTACTCAGCTCCAATACACCGTGCGCGCTCACCCAGGCCTTTACTTGCACCCACTACCATACACCCTTGCCTGCTCTGCGCTATCCTTTTGATGGTCTCCCGTCAACTCACGCTCGCCACCCCGCTATATTGCAACAACTGACCACCCGCTACCTCCACCGCCCCCCCCAACCCACCTCCCACGCCGTATGACCACGCCTCGGATAAGACCACCCACGCGTCTGCGCCAAGACGCGAATGCGTACCGACGCAATCAGCAAACATTACCGAGTGGGCCGTGACCGGGTGCTATCCCGAGTGCGAGGCTTGGTTGGACACGGTGGGGCCGCGAGACATGCGCTTCGTGTTTCTCGTCCTCGCGCCCGCCTCACTTCGCTCATTATACTGTACAATCCCCTCGTCAGTCGTGCTCGTGCGTGACCCACGACCCCGTGGTGAGTCCTGTGTATCAAGTTTGCCGATCCCGCCCCCAGACAGCCAGCTCCTCACTCCGAGTACTCTGATCCATCTAGTCACCACACAGCTAGGACAACTCGCGCACCAGCGAGAATACGCCTTGGCGTGCCTATTAGGTATCCTTAGATTAGGTATCCTTAGCCGAGCCACAACTGCCCAACCCGCCGAGAACGCGGCTCGAGGAGACACGGTACGGCTGTGGCTTACACACCTCGTGTCCTCATCCTTTGCGTCTGAACTCGGACAGATGTTCGAGACACGCGGAAACTGCGCATTTTTGTCGTTCGCGTCCAGCGCGACAGCCCTTTTGAGCAGGGAGGGAGGATTGGTAGCAAGGTGCGCCTTGCGCGCCTGCCCTGTACATCTCACGACCCACCTCTACGCGCCCCAACGTCGGGTCGAGCTGCACGCATCAATCTGACGTGAAACCGACACTACTCATGTAAAATAAGACTGCGCTTCATGCCCTCTTCCCTTCTGCTCCATGCGCACCGATCATGTCTGTATGTTCGCACGAATCCTCCGTGCGCGGGCTCGTTTGTTACATTTGTATTGATGTATAGAATGCAATATATTTATTCCTGCCCCAACTGCGCACCACAAATGTGAATCCAGCACTATGTCCTAAATGACAGCGCAAGCATTAGGATTGTAAGCCTATCTCCATGCTCGCCTAACCTTAATCCTTCATTTTCTCTCCTTACTACGTGATTTACCACCACAGGCGGATTTGCCTGACTGGAGGTAAATGATGAGTAAGCGATCTGCACACGAGGGAAAACGAGGGTAAATTGGTTCCCCTCAGGCGGTTACATGATGAAACCGACCCGGTTTGCCAAAAAGCGGCAAATTTGCGTTCGGGGTTTTTCCTGACGTGTTTGGGTTGCGGTTCACGTGATTTTTCCTTTTTCGATTTCTTTGTTCTACGACCACAATTATGACCGAAACCCGTTGTCAAACTTTGCAGAAAGCCTCTCCCAACCATCAAGTGTGCATACAGCACTCCACCTACGCCTCACTAAGAGTCCTCAACTGCCAACGCTGAGGACGGAGATCATGTTAGCGACACTCTGAATCTGAGAACCCCCAAACTCCCCCAAACTACAACTTTTGAGCTCAGCAAAGTCAGAAACACTCAATATTGGGGCCTGCAGCTTGTGTTTAGGTCGACAACTCTCGAAGATACGGTGATTGTGTGAGTAGCATCAGAGGAAACCTGGACTCTAGGAAAGAGTCCCAGGTTATTTGCTGCTCTTTCCAGCTCTTTGTGTTCTTTCTAACGCTTTTAAAGAGTCCTCGGTTCTTTGTGGCTCTTTTAGCTAGACTATTTGTAATTGCTGCATAGCCACTGAATCGATCAACTTAATATTGATTTATCTTGAAAACTAACCAACAGTTTACTTCTCCCCTCGTGGCAGAGGCACTATATGCTGTAAAATACCCATGAAGGAGAGATTGCACAACATTGGGGGTAGGGAAGTATACAATTTATCTATGCAAACATCACCGTAAGTATATGAAATTCCGTGACTCTTTGACTCTTTGGTGCTCTTAGAATCTTAGATTGGAGCCCAAAGAACCTAGATTCTTTGGCTCTTATAAAGAGCGGCAAGCTATTTGCTCTTTTTACTGCTTTAAAGCAGCAAATGAGTCAGGACTTCCCCCTGATGTAAAAAAAAAGAAATCAAAAAAGGAAAAGTCACGTGAACCACAACCCAAACAAAGGGATAGGGATTTGATCGCAAGCTCTCTAATAATAGCAATTTCAGTTTTATCGCGATTTGCAAAAGTCTGATCCAAGCGCCGAAAAACCCTGTCGTTTGTCAGTTCGTAAAAACCACAAAACAGGCGGTATCTCCACCAATCCGGGACCAATCTTGGTGATAAGTAGCTATAATTACTCACAGAGCTCGCGCGAATACGATGATATAAAGCACATGTATGTAGGCACAGCCGTGAGAATTTAGCTCCTCAGAGCCATTTTGAGTTTTCCAGTATGTATAACGTATCTCCAGTGGAGTTGAGGGTATAAGAAAGCTCTATTACGGGTAAAATACTCATATATATTGGGTTCATCAGTCTCCTGGCTGTTCTAGGGGTGTAATAGGGGCTACCCCTCGACCACCGAGCCAGTTCTCTAGTAAAATAACCTCAAATACGTATAAAAAGTATCTCCAGTCATAAAGCTGTCTTGTATGGGTCTACTGTACGTCTAAGGGGTCGATTGCGCTATTTTTTGTGGCAAAAATGGCCAACTCAGCAAGGAGGTTGACTTTTTTAAAACCTCGTTTGCATGCATGTAATTTATATCCTCGTGCTTTCGTGAGCTCTGTGAGTAATTATAGCTACTTATCACCAAGATTGGTCCCGGATTGGTGGAGATACCGCCTGTTTTGTGGTTTTTACGAACTGACAAACGACAGGGTTTTTCGGCGCTTGGATCAGACTTTTGCAAACCGCGATAATTTCGCAACTATCAAGCCCAAAGTCGAAATATTTAGTCTAGCTCTCCCCTACGTTCCGCTCACACGCTATCCCGATCAGACGAGGAGATATACCTCCCTCGCCCTGTCGACTCCGCCGCCGATGCCAAAATATTTGGCAGGTCATTGGGCGAGAATCACCACGCCGCTCGCCCTCCTCGCCTCAACGTGCCCAAACGGGAGCAAGAAATGCGCATGGGTCAGGAAGAGGAAGAAGACGAGGGAAACGACGAAGAAGACGAAGACAATGGTGGAGAGAATGGCGGAGGTGGCAGCGAGCCAGATTGGAGTGAGAACGGCTACGGGTGAGCCGCATCTTGAACCTTCTCAATATCACACAGGTTCAGCTATCATTTTCGAACGTATGCCTAAAGGTGAGTTATGATTAGTTTGTAAACAGGCTCAAGAAAACTCACGAGAATGACGTTCCGATGATATTCCTTCGTACCATTGTCTCCTCCGCACCCCTTGCCTTCACTCGCACCCTCGTTATCGCCATTGCCGCCGTCGTCTTTGTCCTCGTCCTGGTCATCATAGTCAGTCACGCGCCGCAAAACCAGTGGAACTTAGAATACCGTAAGCAAGGCAAACCGTTTTATGGGGAATGAAAACTTACCTTTGCGTTTACGGGCGGGCTCGAACTCGGCGCCTTGTCCTCGTCGTCCAAACTCGTTGACTCCCCGTCAAAGTTTGAGTCGCCTCTGTGATTCGGTCCTAATAATACGGTGAGTGATCTCGAATTTATCATGAAGTCGAGGCTCACTATCTATGTTCATATGCCGATCGGGGCTGCTGTAATTGGGACTCGGGGTTGCCTTCAGGTCAGGCCGGGGGAAGCCTACGGATAGTCCAGTGAGCAATGATGATCTTATGGTTAACTGACTGACCTTTTTTGAAGACCGGCGCGGATATACGCGTAGAACGTGACACGTTCCGCGCCAACTGCGGTTTACGCATGGATCCCACTGAAGTGCGATAAGCGGGGCCTGGGCAATTGCATAGCTATAGTAAGTACCCAGTACACGCGCATACATCGTACTTACTCTTCGCTGGCGAGGGTAGGCTTTGAGAACAGAGACCAGGGCACGAGGCCAACTTGGCTTGAATAGGAACTTGAGGTGGGTTAAACTTGGCTGTTTTCACTGGCGGTGCCATCGCTGGTGGAAGGTGGGATCTGGAGAAAGACGGTGAGCGCGCGATCTTATAGGTGCAATCCCCCGCCCTGACCCCTTTACGCGCACTGGCCGCACGCCAACAACAGGCGACAGCATCAGCGTGTTGTGCCTCGACGCTAGGAGCGGCGACGAAGAGACAACTTGCAGCATCGAAGACTCAAGCAAAATACTCTATACTTTCTGGGATGTGTGTGTAATATAGCGGAAAATGATAATATTGATTAGTAACTATATATGTACAAATGGGAACAATGAGCGAGCCGAATACTAGGCTTTGATTGACGTGTCAAGGCTTTGCTAGGCTTTGCTAGGCTTTGAACGCCTACGCCAGCCATGTCCTAGCAATGCCTAGCCCGCACACACGCATAAGCCCCGAACGCCGAGCATTCAAAGCCCAGCAAAGCCTAGACAAGCTGTCTAGGCTTTGAACTTTCGGGGGTGAAGTGCGGTGCCAGGCTCGAGCAAGGCATCCTTGTTCCAAGACTCGCACTCAAGCTGGCACGCTTGACCCATCCAGTCCTGAGGACCGCTGCCCCGCCAAACCCGTGATCTCCCCTAGAATCGTCCGTGAACACCTGACCGGATGTTTAATATGAGTGAGCGTTTTGTACTGCGTCAGCCCTGCTAGGAAGGCGGCCTGACGGAATCTGGAGGTGGGTGATTTTTTTGCCTTCAAACTCCCAACGTTCTATTTCGTCTGGAATGCTTTTGAGAAAGCAAAGGACTCTTTGAAGCGGGGAAATATGAGATTTAAGACTCGGAACACTTTATCGACCTCCTTGCGGAGAGGGTGTTTGTCAGGGACTGAGAGGAGCCGGATGGCGGCGCGTTGACAGGTCTTTCAAGCTACAGTATCTTAGTCCAATGTGCCGCGGTGAGAATGGTATTTTTGATGGATACAAGTGTGCTTCATTGGATGACTATGAATGTTTAGTAGAATAACAAGGATAAATGTGAGAACGAAAGACGCTAGCCGGTAATAACTCGTGCGAATCACGAGTAGCTTCAACAGGCTAGCTCGATGTGCTATGAGAAACCTGAGCGCCAACGTGCTAATGACTGACCGAGGTCGAGGTGACTGGTTTTCAGCAAAATTACTATAAAAGACGCTATATTTTGGAATAAATCGTGTATATCTCGAAGCTGCTTAAACTTTAGTCCAACACGTACGAAGCACATGTTTTGCTTTTTCTGCAGACCCCAAGGGGTTTTGTGCGATCCAGAGCCAGTGGTTTTGCCGGCCGCTACAATGAGTTCTAGCGTCTAATGTAGTTCGTCATAAGAGCTCTCCGCTGCAAGCTGAGTGGCTATCAGCGTCCGATAGCTCGCACTTGGCCAATCTATTGGAAGGTCGTACATCTATCTGGTATCAAACTAACAGCAGAGACTTTTTGTAGAGCTGCACCCCGGCTTGTGTTCAGTATTCGTACATGTCACTAGGTATGGACAAGCATAGCGCATCGCCAGTGTTCTATGATATTGCAGTGGTCAGGCGAAAGCAACCATCTTTAAGGTCTTTCAACGACCGGCTTCTGCTAGAATTGAATAAGCGATGGTACTCACCTTTCTTTGAATATCGATTGCCACAGGCCGCGACTTGGGCTGCTTCCGCCAGCACTCCAGCAGCATCACCCATCGCTCATCACCAAATCTCGACTCGCTCGAAAATTCAGGAGGTCGCCTGGGTGGTGTCCCATCAATCACCGTTTTTGTCGCCCAAGCGTCCGTTTTACACTCCGAGTAGGGAGGCTGGCCGGTTACAACCTCCTATTGGGGCAAAAGTACAACGTTTAATCTCAAGTCAAATCCAATCAAAAGTCAACGTACAAGTATAGTCTATACACGAAGTCAAGCTGAGAGCAAGATCTCAGGGACAAGTGCACTCACCATTCCTAGCGCATAAACGTCCGCAGGCATGCTCCGATCGACTTTGCCGTCATCATCATCTTCCTCGAGAAGAAGCTCGGGAGCCTGGAATCGGAAAGCAATTGATACTTTATGTCAATAAACCTGAAGATCACCCACCATCCAGCGAGAGGTCCCCCCGCCTATATTCGTGGTGGCAGTAAACGCAAGTGAGTGATCAGATAAGATGGAGTTCCCAAAATCGCTGAGCTTGGCAGTCCCTTCGTCTGAAACGAGAATATTAACCTGTACAATTCTTGAGAGATATTACAAGATGGGTTTCTTCTCGCTATACTCACCGCTTTGAGATCTCCGTGCACCTTTGAAGTCATTTTTATGGTCAGCTTATCTTCCGTGACAAGAATATTAATGTGCCCACCATTCCAATGCGGTGAATATATGCTAATCCCTCCGCAACCTGCTTACACTGTAGCACTGGTAAGTAGGTTTAATACCGCTTCACTAGAAGAAACAAACCAGTTCCCATCGATTCACACCTGGGTTCTTCCAAATATAACTATATAGTGTTCCATTCGACATCCAAGGGGAGATCATCGCTAGCCGGCCACGAAATATTGCAATACCTTTCAGTTCAAGTACATGTTTGTGCATTGCTTTGGACCAATAATATAGTTCTCGCGCCGCACGCTATCCCTGGTGAATACCTTGATTACGTACAACAGCAGTTTTAGCTTACTTTAATGTTCTTGACGCTGCCCTCCGAGTTAGTATGAAGACGCAGGCACTTGACGGCTATTTGGGTCTGGTTTTGGTGTACCGCACACCATACGTCACCAAATCGACCACCGGCGTACGGAGCAGTGGGACATTGGGCTGAATCCAATTCGCTAGTGAGATCCAGGCAGCCACTATCAAGAAGAAGCCTGAACACATCCTTCATAGGCTAGAAAATTATGTCAAACGAGTTATGTTAGCCGTAGTACTGAAAGGCAAAACTACCTCAACTCTTACTGTGGTGGTTGAGATGCAGTTCTCATTCTCCTAGAATAATGCATATCATTAGGTTGGACCGGATATTATACTCGCAAATGTCACACCTGGGGTTTTAACACTCCATCCAGGGGGTCAGAAGGCTTTTAGAAGAGAATTAGTTATATGTTGTGTACCATTAGTGTTCTACTCACCCAATCGTAATCCCTCATTTCGGAGCCCTCCTCATCAGAATCGAGGGATTCAGGACCGGTCTCCGCGCACGCCAAGTCATCGACTGCACGCGCCAACGCAGCTTGAGCCAGCTTCTCGAGTTCAGAAACCACCGGTTTGTTCTGTTCGATAGACGTGTATATCGATGGTACTACGCCAAAGTTTTCTCGATTCGAGAAATACTTTTGAGTGAATTGCTGAGTTTGATTATCCAGCTTCTGGGCTTCCCTCCGTCGACCTTGCTCATGATAAATCAGAGCGAGCTGATGCATAGCCCATAGCGTTTCAATGCTAGCCTCTCCAAGAATCCGCCTTCGTACGGAGACAACACGTCGCTCCAACGTTTCCGCTTCCTGTAATTGATGTCGCTTGAGATAAGTACCCGCTAGGTTATGCATGCCCTGTATGGTATCCGGATGCTCGTCTCCAAGAGTAGCTTTTTGTCTACTTAGCGCCTGAGCTTGGAGAGTTGTGGCCATCCGAAGCAAACCTTGTTTGGCATAAATATTCGCAAGGACATACGTTGCCTTAAAAGTATTTTGATGCGTGTCTCCGAAGCGTTTCTTGGATATTCTTAGCCTCAGCTCAGCGGCGTGCCTTTTCTTTCCTTGCGACTCGTATAACTCTGCTTGTCGAGTCATTTGGATTATCTCATCGCTATTTTCGTTCTGTATCTTGAGCCGCTTCGCCCTACTCGTTTCATCCTCAGTAGGATCGGGAGATTTCCAGCGCTGGTTTAGTAGAGATTTTAGAGTTCTATCGACTTCCGTTTCATGAACTATTAGTCTCAGTACCTTGTTCGACTGGTTTGTAGTGAATGAGTCCTGCTTCTGGTGATGATTCGCTCCCCACATGTCTAAAGGTTTCTTCGGGCAGTTATCGATTCAAAAGAGCAAGTAGACTAGAGTCAGCTGCGAGATGAGAGTGAGATGTTGCGGTTGACTGTGAGGATACCAGGCGTAGCGCTCGCCCATCAAGTCGATGCTGTCGCGTGTATGCTGTGTAGGTTGAAACTGCTGACTCAGCACTGCGCCTCTCGATGTGCCAATCTGGGTTCACGTATGGGTCAGAATTCAGAGGGGATAAGCGTCATTACCTTCCACTCGAGAGAAGACACAAATATAGCGGATTGGGCTCGGAGGTTGCGCATATGGCCGGTGGTTTGCTCACTCAACATCTCACTGCGAATGCACGTATGAAATCCTCAATTCCAATAAAAATTCACCAAATTGAATAAATTGAAACATGACTCTTCCTGTATATTGCTGTAATTAGTGAGAGCTCAAGTGTACTGTTGTAGGCCTGCTGCCGTTTGGCTCAAACTCCCATCGCTGAGCGACGAACAAGAGTGAGTAGAGCTGGTAACCAGCCCTTCACCAACCGCCCCAGTGGTTTGAGGTAAATACCGAGCTGAGCTAGAGCCTACACCTTCTTGGTAGACCTTTCGCAACGTGCGTCGCATTCTTCGTCGGCTCTATATCGGTTACGCACGCCTCGGAACACTTAACCTACTACACTTGATATAAGCCTTTAGCATAATTTCTCAGGTTCGATAAACTCACCTGATCCTGGGTAGGGAAAACGGACAAGGAACACAGCCGGAGAGTATATAGCGCTTGGCGGACCCAGTAGTGGAGAATCCGGCATGTGACAAAGATGAAAAGGTTGGTTGGAATTCGTTGAACCGTGCGCGCGGGAATCAAGCTGGGGCCAACGCGATCCTTACGGATACGCTCCACGAATCCCACCGGATGACGCAAGGGTCCAAAAAGTGTTGTCCCGACTAGGTAGTGCATGAGAAAGCATTGTTAGGTCGATATCAGTTGGGAGAATAGTCCGCGATCATTTGCGACGACTGCTAGAGGTTTTCGTCCATCAAACACGAGCTTAAGCATTTGTCTAGAAGCTACAATATCGCAGGCAGCGCAAGAAGAAGATTTTATCAATTAGCTTACAGCCTGTAGCCATTTCAAAGTCTTTTACTCATGACAACGAATGTCATCAGAGCCTAACTCAAAATCCCAGGATATGCACCGACTCCGTAGACTCGAGCGTTATCCTTTCAAGTTCAACGTCCTCGGTGCATCATCGTGGTGAATTATGTTTAGCAATAGCCATTAAACCGTCTCTATTTTGCAGTCCTTTGAGCGGGCTCGATTCTGTCGTTGGGGTGTGGTCGCGTGGGGGAAGGTTTGATTGGCGCTAATCCAAACAATTACTCAGCCGAGTGGATGTGGCGCGTTGTTTGTTTTTTGAGTTTATCACCTGCTACCTCGAGGGCTTTCAATTTTAAAAGTGAGAACGGAAGTGAGAAAGTAAGAAAGTACAAACCTACCGTTTATGGTAATATCTAGTACTGGCGCCCCTTCCGCCTGTCTGGAAACACTACCGTAAATGGTAGGTTCGTACTTTTTTACTTTCTCACTTTCGTTCTCACTTTTAAAATTGAAAGCCCTCCTCCTCATGACAGGCTTATCCCAGCTCAGTAGATAGCGTCATTCTCTGCAGGCACAATATATTTTCTCAAGTTCGAGCCGACAAGCTAGTCCAGACCTGGAGCCATGCTCAAATGTGTTTAACCTGTTGCTTTATTGTATTCGAGATTCGAATGTTTTACAACCTGAGTCATACCTCAAGTGCTCGAGTCATAACGTGAGAAACTTCGACAACCGATTCTACCCGAATTACAGCATCCATCACCCCAAGAGCAAGGTGGTGCGCAAGGTGTCCAGTTTGTGAAGATCGCCAAGAATCCCACACAAATAAAACAAAGCTCTACTTGGAAGTTGAGATGGTGAGACAAAACGTGTCTCATGTACCTCATTTTAACATTTTGATCGAGGGCATAATCCAGAATCTGTCCAAGCGGATATGGGTTTTCCGCCAAAACCTCCATCTTCGATCCTCCCCAACTTCGGTCCCCGGGTAACGTGAAAACCGGTTCAAGAACCCGGAACTATCCGGCAAACAAGGAACAATTAATCAGCAAGTTTACGATCTTTTCCGTGGCATGTTGTGGAGTGTTTTCGTCAGGTCTCGTATAAATCTCCGCACGCCAAATGGCGGCGTTTTAACCGTCCCTTCTTTGGCTTCCGTAATGCAATCGTCCGAGGCACTGTCGCAAAGAACGTTGGGCACGCCAAGGGAGCCGTCATTGGCGGACGTTCGTGATGAAGAAAAAGGAACAGATATTCATTCTGACGTCCCTGATGGAGGGTGGACCGCGTGGATGACGGTATGTGAAAAGTTGTAGATTCTTTGCGCAAAGTCTGAACGTTTTGTAGACGGCTGGATCGTAAGTTGAACCCTATGCTCGACACATGAATAGTAGCTTACTAGGGGAACTTGACCAGATGGTTAATTTCTTTTGCCACATTCGGGTGAGTTTGCATCTTCTCCAGACTGTATCCCAAGCAAACCTATTCCTTCAGATACGTTGGCGCGTTTGGCGTCTACCAAGACTATTATACACGAACCTTCATGACAAACCAGGTCAGTCAGAACATTTTATCGATAGACTCGAGTTCTAACTTCTCGTCTTAGTCGGCATCGGCAATATCATGGATTGGCTCGACTCAAATCGGCCTCGTTTTTATGATGGTGGGTTGGAGTCAACCGGTTTTCATTATCCGACTTTCCAAATTGTGCCTGAACAGGGTTCGATATCGGGCAAGCTCCTAGATATGGGCTACTTCCATTGGTGCATCGGTGTTGGCTCAGCTCTCTACGTTTTCTGGTATGTAGGATTACTCGTGGATGGAGCCAAAACTGACGTATAGGCAGTTTGTTTATGTTATCTCTAGCACACGAGCAACAATATTACCAAGTATTCCTACCCCAGGCAATCGGCCTTGGAATCGGTCAAGGTCTATTATTTCTTCCCTCGAGTAAGTCGACCTCTTTCTATCACATTCCAGATTTGATTATCTAACATCTGGCTAGTCGGTGTCATATCACACCATTTTGCAAAGAAACGATCCTTAGCAATGGGCATCGTATTTACTGGCTCATCCTGCGGAGGCATGATCTTCCCCATCATGCTTAATAACATCATCAAAAGAGCTGGCTTTGCATGGGGTGTGCGAGCGACAGCGTTTGTGGTACTCGGTAAGTTTTTCAGGCGCATATATGCCAACTCAACGACTTACATTAGCGCTCTAGCATGCCTCGTGGCAGCTAACCTAATGATGAAAACCCGCCTGCCGCCCAAAACTAATCAAAATCCAGCTCACAAGTCGGATTTCAAAGGGATTATGACTCATGGGGTGTTTTTGCTTACGGTCTTCGGGTACGGTCTTCGTTTGATTCTACGATCAATTGTGTTGACACCAGCATGTAGCACGTTTGTGTCTATGCTAGGCATATGGTATCCGATATTCTATATCCAAGTGGGTCTTCTTGACCAGAGCGCGTCGACTGATACTGATTACCTGGCAATAGTTGTTCGCCGTTAGACATAATCTGGATCAGAATTTGTCTTTCTACGCCGTATGTTTCGTTCTGATGACTGCATAAAGTACTTTCTGAAATTGTCCTGGTAGCTGACTATCCTGAACGCCGCTTCAATCCTGGGTCGAACTATCCCTAATTTTATCTCAGATGTAAGTTTATTGTATCAATTCGATCCAAGCGCTGACTGAGCCATTGGCCCCGATAGCGAGTAGGAGTCTTTAATGTCATGATCCCTTGTACTACAATAGCCGGCATCTTAGTGTTTGCTATGTTTGGTGTTAAATCTTCCGGCGCTCTGGTTGTATTTTCGATTTTATACGGCTTCTTTTCTGGTTCTTGTGAGTTCTGGTTACCCCGAGACAGTTCAATGAGCTCATATATGCGTTGTATTAGTCTTCTCGCTCATGTCGCCTATGATCGTTGCGCTAGCTAGGCATGTGCACGAAGTTGGGTAAGGGGTAGTCTTTGGGTTCCCTTTTTATTGGCTCACCAGGTCAATCACAGCGTGCGGCTTGGATTTGCGTTCACGTTCATTGGTATTGCTACGCTCATTGGGACGCCGATCTCCGGAGCTCTGTTGACCGACGACTATCTGTGGTATCGGCCAATCATTTTTGCTGGCGTACGTTCAAGCTTGAGCTATCTTGATTCAGTGTAACTAACAACAGCCGGCGTAGATTGCCATTCTGACCGGAGCGACATGTTTGATCGTTGCTCGGTCACTACATGTGAACCATAAAGGACATGCGCTTGTATGATGGCCAGCCTAGTGCCGAGACAAAAGCAATTCAGCATGATATATATCATGTAGCTTAGCAAACTGATTATGAGAAATATAAAATCGTAGCTAATGTGCTGACGAGGGGACATTCTCCTGTAGTCAAGCTACTACCTCGTTTCCGTTAGGGCTAACTGAAAATTTGTCTTCAATAAGACACTTCGGCGACTTACACCACTATCGCCGCCAAACACCCTCCCGATTAATCGTTGGCCATCTCTACGGTTTTAGCACTGAAGGCGGAGCACGAACCTCATGAAGGGCTGTTTAATGCGGGATTCCGATAGTTGTTGGGTGGTCAAGCAATTCACTGGTGTTGTCCACAAGTGTCATACTGAGCCGGGCGCCGTTACTTGCGCCTGGTGTGGCACACCCCGCTGGCCGGCTTAGTCGCCGGCAAGATTGGGAGATGCAAGCGCCGCCAGAGGCGGCGCGAGCATGGCCGGATCTCCCAAACCGCGAGTGCGACTCGCCCAAAACCGAAGGGGGCGGCGCGGCCTTGCGTGGGCAGCATGCGCGTGGAAGGTCGAGCCGCGGGCGTGCTCGCGGGAGGGAGATGCGGCCGCCCCGGGTCCACGCAGTGGGACCGGGCGCCCCCCGACGGGAGTGGACGGCCAAGGGCCGGACGTGAGCGTCGGCGGCCGTATCTGGCGCCAGCGGGGACGCCTCCGGCTACTCCATCCGCCTCGTACCGAGGTGGTGTCGGTCGGCGTTGCCCCAACGTGTGCTATGGCTTAGAGCCTGGTGCTCCCCGCACATACGACACCGGCATCACGGCCGGAGGTTGAACTAGGAAGGTCGATTGGGCCCGTTCCCGGCCTGTGATGGACCGTGTGTTAGGTTTTAGCCGGAAGGCGTGTATGAGCCGGCGGGCGTGTATAAGCCGTGGGCGTGTGGTATATACCAAGAGACGTGTATAAGCCAAGTGTATAACCGGGATGGCGTGTATAAGCCAGGGGGTGTTAAAGTCTAGATCGCCGCACGCTCAGCTACTGTCTAAAAGCTCTGGATTTACGATGTAGATACATCGGTTTATATACATGAAAGTGTGAGAGATAGAAGACGTGTAACTACGAGGTACACAATAGGCGAGATAACGCGAAGTAGAAGGTGGAAGATAGAAGATAAAAGACAATAGATCGAAGAAACTCACATGATACAATAGCGAGTTCAATAGGGGGCGTGTATAAGCCAGGGGGCGTGTATAAGCCGGGCGCGTGTAGAGCGCGAATAGGAAGGGTGGGCGCGTGTAAAGCGCTTAAGGAAGGGCGGGGCGCGTGCGGAGCGCATAGGAGGGGTCACCTCGACGCGTGTGGGAGACGCAGTGCGAGGGATAGGCAGAGTACACCACCCCGACGCGTGTGGAAGACGTAGTGGGAGCGGGTAGTGCAATTTGTCTCGGCGCGTGTGGAAGACGCAGCACGAGATTTTTTACTATTTTTTATTTTTATTTAACGACGCCGGCGTGCGGAGAAAAAGCGACGCGCGACGTCGGGCGCTGACACGGTGGTCGTGGTCAAGCGCGAGTCGAACGCGTCGCCACACGTGGCACGTGACCCGGCGCGCCGCGCCGGCTTCCTCCCTGCTCAGTAGTCCATATGCAGCTCCGCAGGCTACCCCACATATACTCCCAGTGAGAGTAGACCCCAGAGGCGAAGGACTTAACTCTGTGGACACTAAATTGAATGTCCAGAGTCCGACAGCCCATCGGAAGCCATTCAAAGTCACAGTATTGGTGTGACACACCAAAATTTATGGCGCCGTCAGCATAAAAATGCCTGGCGCTAACCAGAAAACTGACCGTTTTCATGGTCTTCGGCTCCAGCTGTTTGTTTTGAGTTCGGTACGTCATCTTATGGAACCAAAAATGACATTACAGAGCTAATACAACAGAATTATAGCGTTCAACGTGATGCTCCATGTTCTAGGTTGTTTGGCTGATCGTTTTTAGTATGGAAGAGAGTCAATGCGATGTTTTATTAACTATAATCTTGATTCTTTACATAGTGATATATATTGAAGACAGTCCCTCATGAAACTAGAGAAGATGCGATTCCCGTCCATCCGTATCTCAGGATAGCCACGATGGCGGATAGACGGGAGCTGTATCTCCCTTACTCTTCACTTCTACTTGCACCACAGAGCCTGCGTTCATAACTGGCTCATGTCAAAGCGTGGATCTGTTAATATATCCGTTTGTCCAGGAAAACTTGAAACTACGGATGGACCAAGTGAAGCTTACCCGATCCTTGACATCTCTAGAAGATGGTCGAAATTCCGGTTTCATGTGCCAACACTCCCCCAGCATCGTCCAGCGCTCATCCCCGAACCTAGTCCAGCTTGAGAGCTCCGGGGGTCGCTGAGGGTGCACCCCCTTGATGACCAACGTCGTTACATAAGGATCCGAACGGTGTTCAGAGTATGGTTTTCGCCCGGTGACTACTTCCTAAGCATAAAAGGTTCCTATGCTGAAAATCAAACCTGTTATTCGAGAACTCACTAAGATAGTCTATGAAGCATAAGGTGTAAGTCGATCAGTATCTACTTCAAACGTCCCACTACATACCATTCCTAACGCAAACACGTCACCTGGCATGCTCCGATGAGCTGGTACTTCATTGTCGTCGCTTCCTGTACATAACAATAGCTCCCGACCCTACATAATTACCTCATAAATGAACAACCTTTTCTATATGCAAGCAATCCTTACCATCCAACGCGACGTTCCACCACCAACATTGGATGTTGCCGTGAAATCTGGGAGCTCGCCAGGCACAAGAGTACTTCCGAAGTCACCAAGCTTAGCAACCCCATCCCCTGATATAAACACATTCGTCTGAATAGAACATAAGATGCCTTTCACGAGACATTCACATCCCATGAGTTGGACTCACAGCCTTCAAATCACCGTGCACCTTATTATACCCGGTGAGCAGCTAGTTACACGTATAATCATTGAGCTCCTACCATCCCCAGTCCATGGATGCATACTAAGCCCTCTGCGACCTGTTGGCACTGGAAGGATAACCCTAACGATTCAGCCGGCTCAAGATCCGTTGTAATGTGCGACTCACCATTTGCCAGCGATCAACATCCTGGTTATTACGAATATAGTCATGTAAAGTACCATTCGACATCCACGGTGTGATCAAAGCCAATTGTCCTTGAAACAGAGCGACTCCCATCAGCTGTATAACATTCGGATGGCCAGTCTGGGCTACTAAGGATCCAAAGTAGGCCTCTCGGGTTGCACGCTAGATCAAGGCGGATAAATACAAGTAATTCGTTCTATGTTGTCGCGTACCTTGACGAGTTTTTCCGAGCTTGACGATTTTACATGTAATCTAGGACACTTGATCGCCACTAGGTCACCCCTACCAACAAGCCTCCCCTGCCAGATGTCATTGTAGTAGCTACCAGTGACTGGTGCGACGGACAAGCTCAGTGGATCAAGTTGGTCTGTAAGATTTGGGCAGTGATGGCGATCAAGATATTCGAATCCATCTTGCCTGGACTAATATCCAATCGATTGATTTATAAGTAGGTCTCATTGGAGCCTCGGCTGGATAGTCAACTCACGGTGTTCCTTCCGATGCGCTGGTAGAAAACCTGTAGAAGTCAGCGCTTTACGATTTGCGCATGCAAAGTTCAACTTCAGACCCACACCCACCTCAGGTTGTGAATTGTTCGATGTTCTATTCGGACCCTCCTGAATAACTGGTCTTAGACATATCGCATGTAATATGTAGGGCTCTCTGACCTCTTTTTCGCATAAGCCATTCTGGTCAGATGCCGCTGGTTTCTCATTCTGCACTGGAGTTAAACCGTGAATGAGATTGTAAGGCATTGGGGAATGGGCAATTCGCGCCAGCGCGGATGACACAAGCGCCATGTTCTTGGCATCCAGCTCAGCTCGATCGAAGACGTTGATGAATATTGGGGTAGATGTGCCTTGTTTCTCTCCAGAATGAACGGAATCAAGTTTGTATTTGGCGGGTTGGCTAAGGGATGGGCGTGATCGTTCCGCATGGCCTTTTTTGTAAAATATTAGCGCCAGCATTTCCTTAGCTTGTTCCGTTTTTGGGTGTGCTTCGCCAAACATCTGCTTTCGGGCTGAAAGCACTTCAAGAGCGAGCTCTTCTGCCGCTTGAAGTCGATATTGTTTAGCATAGATATAAGCCAGCATGTACTTGCTTTCAACAGTTTTTAAGTGATCTTCGCCATGCAACTGTTTCAGCTGATCCAACACCTGTAGTCGGAGTAATGCAGCAGGCCCAAACATCGATCGCCTTTCGTATGTATTCGCAAGTCTTTGCTGGCTGTCGATAGTTTCGTCGTGCCCTTCGCCTAGCCATCGCTGATGGGAATGAAGAATCCTCTGCCGGAGTTCCATTTCCTGGTCCCATTTCCCTTGTTCTTCGTACAAAGCTGCTTGTTCTTTGTATTGATAGGTGTCATCAGGGCCTTGCTGGATTGACTTTAGCCGTTTACGCCTTTTCCCTGGCCGTCCATCAGAATTGGAACAAGTAGAATGACGCTATTATATTGCCGTCGTCCAAGACAGGCGATCAGCGAACGGTTCAAACTCGGCCCCAACATCATCACCTTCATTGATCCCTCAGCATTCTCCATCGAGCACTTGGTCTACCTGGGGTACAAATAAAGGCAACTGCTGCGGGGGGGGGGGGGGGGGGGGGGGGAGGGGGGGGGGGGGGTTAACCCCAGAGTTGGGATTTAAATTTGTTTTTTTTGGATAATATTATAGGCCTCGCC
>WSTJ01000006.1:18995-87669 GCA_019623705.1 Ceratobasidium sp. 428
CCGCCGCCCCGCCGCCCCCCCGCCCCGCCCCCCCCCGCCCCCCCGCCCCCCCCCCCCCCCCCCCCCCCCCCCCCCCCCCCACAGAGCGGGGAGCGTTCAGCCAGGCATTGGCCTTGAAATGAGGATTTATGCTCTTCGATGATCGGCCTCGAGCGCATATGCAGTGTATACGCCCATCAGCCAAACATGGCAGTTGAGACTACGCCCGGTCGATTAGGAGAACTGTTCGGCCTGTGTCACGGAAGGAGTTGTAGGGCCGCCTTGGTAGTGGGAAATAACCATCAAATATCCCAAATTCCTGGCTACATTTATAGCGATTTCGGGTTCGGTTTTCCGCGTGACCAAACTTTTTGAGAAAAGTGGATCGTTGGAGCCCGGACAACAACATCGTCATATCTCGTCGAATACGAGGTATTTCGGCGCGATCTTTGTACCATTAGAGTCGCGCGTTCAGCGCGCATACAACGATATATATATCATTCATATACAGGAGGTTTAATTTTTCGCCCAAACCGGGCACAAAATCGCCCGTATCTCGCTAAGTATGGCTTCAGCCGACAAGCGGGTCGAACGGAAAGGCTCACCAGATAACGGGGAGTGGGCCAGCGAGAAAAAATCAGTCGATTGCGAGGGAGAACGAGTGATCCACCGGAGGCTGAATCGTACGGTTGCAATTTTGGCACATCACGTGCCATTTTCTATCCATCCCCCCAACCATCTTGACTGACGCCATTCAGGCTGAGTCGCTCGCCCCGCTCACCCGCTGCTGCAGACCAACTCAATAGAGCGCAGGGTATGTAGTTCCCTCCATTTAGCCGTTGATATGGAGTGCAGGAAATTCTACACCTTCAAGCTGCCACGTCTGGTCTGTTGCCCCCACTCTAGTCGCCGTATCCGCCTAAGGCAGCCCGCCGAGCCGTGAAAGCTGACGTGAGCCCGTATCAGTCGCCGATGGTCGCGTCTCTGCCGTCGACTTCCAACTCATCCGCTAACTCAACGCAGAACCAACTTGCTGCGCCCCTGGCGTGGCCTAGTACTCGTCTGTGATTGTCCGGACTCACGGCGTTGCCCCTGGCTCAGTTAGACGAACCCCCTCCCGACTTGCCTCTCACCTCGTAAGATTGCTCTAGGTTGGACGGGACGGCGAAGGTGCTAAGCGTGGGTATTGCATGTCCTGGGTGCGTCGTCAATCGCGCTATGCGGATGCAACAGTTGACGTATAAACGATCGCACCTAACCCGTCACTGTGATCTCTGCTCGACCAATATCCTCCCTAGGTAGCTCAAGACTCGTCCAGGCAGCTCCAGACACGCGTGCTGTAACCTTAACCCGGCCAGACCTACTCGTCCGCTTCAATCGCCCTCTCGACATCCACAGCTGGGGGTACACGCGATTATTTGTGTTTCCCGTCAACTCCTGTTAGTATTTTTAATGCATACAAATGAAAAATTTGCCTCTTCGTTGCGTGCACAGCTAAGCAAGGTGTTATAACCGGACAGCCAGAGAACCCGACAGACCGGTGAATGACTGTCAGATCGGGCCGTGGCATGACAGCCAAACACTCTGCGAGCCGGCGCATTCGGAGCCGGGTCGACAGCCGGACGCTGTGAGCCGGACGTGCGCTGGTCGGTGACCCTTACTCACGGGTGCTTTCTGAGTGCTCGCGAAGTACCATATAGTACCTGGAAAGTTGCACTATGCCTCGAGCGACTTTCTAACATTTTGTTACTCTATAGTACTACGAAGCTGGGGGGAGTTTTCTTGGTGGACTTTAGGTGTGAACCACTCGTTCTCCCTCGCAATCGACTGATTTTTTTCTCGCTCCCACTCCCCGTTATCTGGTGAGCCTTTCCGTTCGACCCGCTTGTCGGCTGAAGCCATACTTAGCGAGATACGGGCGATTTTGTGCCCGGTTTGGGCGAAAAATTAAACCTCCTGTATATGAATGATATATATATCGTTGTATGCGCGCTGAACGCGCGACTCTAATGGTACAAAGATCGCGCCGAAATACCTCGTATTCGACGAGATATGACGATGTTGTTGTCCGGGCTCCAACGATCCACTTTTCTCAAAAAGTTTGGTCACGCGGAAAACCGAACCCGAAATCGCTGTAATCACGTTGTCCAGCCAATTAGGTCATGCTTTTTAAGCTCGCTGACACCAATATTCTACACATCATTATAAATATTATTTCTTCCATTTCGCGACTTTGTCGCGTACAAAATCAAAAAAAAACACCATCTGGAGCCACACACCTCGTACCATCCGAGATGTTGGTTATTAGATGAGATCAACTCAGGTACATAGTTTAGTTAAAACGGTGCCCCACTCATAGGTCAGACTTAACTACAACGAAGCTGTATTCAAGGCTAAGGCTTGATGCGTATCCTCAATCTATACATAAGGAGGGCATTAATATGTATTAGCTATCAACCAATGGTATTTTCGAACCTTCTGCTTGATCAGTTTTGCCATTGGACGATGCTGTGGTTGAATGTTCCAGCATTCCAGCATTATAGACCAGAGTCGATCCCCGAACTTAGTACTCGTTGAAAATTCGGGCGGTTGCTCTGGGTGTTTCCCTTCCATAACGGCTAAAGTAACCCAAGGATCGAACTTGTATTCGTAGAATGGCACGTTACTTGTGATGACTTCCTGTAGCTCGTCAGTTGGTTAAGGACTGAACAACAAAGCGTTCGGATACTGTTCTCACAAGGATCGTCTACAATGTCCCCAGTAAGAACACTGCTTTTTCATATCGCATATCATGGGTGCTAAACGTACCATTCCCAGTGCATACACGTCGCTCGCCGTACTTTCTGGTGGGTCACTTCCTTCACGCGTTATCAACTCTGGTGCCTTCAAAACGGACTGTCAATATGATGATATGAGTAAACACGAAGGGGCTTGCCATCCATCGAACGGATCCACCATCAAACTTCGTAGCATTACCGAATGCTGAGAAGTGTTCCGCTAACGCCGCCACTTCAAATCCCGTGATTTTGGCGACTCCTTCGCCCGAGACCAGTACGTTATGCTGAGAAATCGGCTACGTATTAGCGGGTCAACGCGAGCCTATCTGAGGCTTACGGATTTCAGATCGCCATGCACCTGTGTCCAATAATCTGTTGAGCTCAGTGTAAGACAACGCAATTGAAGAACATACCATTCCTGATTCATGTAGATACGCCAGCCCGTTAGCGACTTGTATGCACTGAATTATCAACATGTCGAGTTAGATTCGCCAAAGTGTAGATATGCATAATACCATTTCAATCCGGTCAACTTGAGGTTCCTGACGTATATACTCCATCAAGGTGCCGTTCTCCATCCAAGGAGAGATCATAGCAGCCCGGTGCTGAAACTCACCCAACCCGATCAGACCTAGTATGTTGTCGTGGTTAAGTGTTCTCCACATGCATAGCTCACGGAAAACCTTCTATGTTGATTTCAGTAAGTGATACAAGAATACAAGGTCTTTAGATTCACCTCTTGTAAACTTGTTTCCCCATTCGTGCTAAAAATCCTTGGACATTTAATAGCTACCCTCTCCCCATCTACCAGAGTACCACGCCAAATATCATAGAAGCCGCCACCGGTAATTGGCGTTACCCGATGCGGGGCAGTGCGACCAATACTACCTAGCTAAATAGATGAAATAGCGTAATGCCGAAGTCAAAGTATGCAGTATTGAGTAAATAGACTTACTGTGGATACAGGAGAGCGGTTCTATTAATCCAAATTGATAGATTAAGAGCGGCAATATGTTAGTATATCTAAGATCCAGTTTCACTTGGATTACGCTGCCGACCTTGACAAAAGTAAAACAAGTGGGACTCTGGAATGAATTAGGAACCTTATTAGCTCGATTTGAGGGGCGGGCTTCAACTTACATCCTTGGGTTTCCAGAAACGAGCACTCAAAGGCGTATGTCCTATTGTGATAGAATGTAGCTTAGCATTTGAGGGTTCCCAAGGCGGGGCTCGGAATAAGTTATACATACCTTCTTTGCTACTAGGAATCGCAGGAGAAACAACTCCCCCGGTTCGTCCGCGACGCGCGGCTCGAGATTGCCTCATGGGTGTCGATAAAGTACTTAGTGGAAGGATATGTCTCGAGCTAGGTTTGCACTAATCCATTAGCAAGTCCGGTGGAAGTCCAGTTTGTATTTCAGAATTTATGATAATTTGCATGAGCCCGAATCCCTCCGTCATTTGAAAAGATATATATACCTTCTCCGATACGACTTCGTTGTTCAAATCACCGTCACTTGACGAGTGTAAACTCGTTGGCAGGGGCGTTCAAACACAAAGGATGACAAATAGGCAAGCTTCTGTCAGCCCAGTGTGTCCAGAGTAAAATGGCGAGCAGGTTGGAGGGGGGGGGGACGAGGCAGATTGGAGAACGTTTATACACAAATCGATGACTTCGAGTCCGCCCATCAGATGGCCTAGAGTGCGTAAGCTATGCTAAATCCATGTCACAACCCCGATTAGGGCAATTGAATGGCTTGGCGCTTAGGCTTAGCTGATAGCTTTGTGACAAAGTTGTAACGGGAGGTACTGGTGTTGTATAGTACCTCCTGTGAAATGTAATTTGAGTGTTCTACAGGCTCACATCCCTAGCGGCACATGAGTAGATGGACTGGGAGTACCTTGTGGAGCATAGCTTACGATAAGCGATGTACAAAATCTCTACCCTGGGTTTGAGAAACGAGGTGATATTTCTTCATCATATGTGCTTACAGATAGTTTTCGATTACTGTATTCAAGAAGCTTTTCCGTTCCTTTCGGGAGTGCCGACTGGCTCACCTGATGGCCTGTTTTCTGCCATCTTTCATTGGATGTAATACACAGGGCTGATCTACTTGTAAAATTGGGCATTTTAATTTTCGGGTTCGCTATATAGCAAAGTAGGAGCCTTTTGGAGCGTGCTGTTCCGATGTATTCAGGCGTAGATTTCCGACTGGTTTCGATGCGGTTTGTCTTCTAGGACACTTCTCTTCTATTTAATACGCAGCAATTTATACGCTAACTAGGGTGAACTGCGGCTCGCAAGCTCGCCGCCAGTTCACCACCGTCTACGACGGGCCGGCGCTTCGCGCCGCGAGCGCGCCCCGCGCACGACGCGGGGATTCAACCGCTCGGCGCTTTTTCACGTAGCCAATCAGAGCCCATTCTATCGTGACTAAGCCTTACCTCACTTTCCCACGTCCACAGAGTTTTAAGAGTTAATGCCGCTCAGGTCCGACGAACCATAAGCTCAGGGTCCTACTCCGGACGCCTGCGGGCCGGTCTGACCAACACTCACTTAACCACCACGACTAGACCAAGCAATCACTCAATCTCCCTGCGTATAAAATGCATAGACCGGAGAACGTGCGGAAACTATACAAAAACCGGCGCGCTCCAATTAACTAGGCGACCTTATCCATTTTTTCATTCATGATGACTCTATCCTGTTTAGGCAACCAGCTTTGCGCTTGCAGCTGGCGCAAAGCTAACCTCCAATTCGAGAACGACATGATTTGCACCTGACCTCGGTCGCATTATTCGGATATACAAGACGCTTCGACGTCCGTCATTCTCCGCCTCCACTTCCAGGGTCACTGCAGCCAGCGACAGCAATATTAGACTTGACCAGTTGTCTTGCTTGATCTCCCCACTTCAGTGATCGACGCCATGTCATCTAAAATGATAGAGAGTAACACGAGTGGGAAGGCCGTGGAGTTCAGGCCGCCAGCCGTCGAGGTCTCAAAGCCTAAGAAGAAACCGTATCCGTTTTGGTTGGGAGGTACTGTCGATATATCCTGGTATTGAGGCATCTTGCTGATAAGCTATCAGGTGTTGCGGCTAGCATCGCTGCCTCTATCACTCAGTATGTGACATTCACCTGCACACGATCCTATCCCCGTAGAGCTAACGACCGGTATACTCCAATCTAGCCCGTTAGACTTGACCAAGGTCAGACTACAAGCATCTGGTGACAAACGGATGATTGCCTCCATCCAAAAGACCGTTCGAACAGCAGGTATGTAGAATTGATGTACACAATCTGAGCCATATACTAACTAGTATCTCTCGCCCAGGTATAAGAGGATTGTTCGATGGTATATCAGGCACTCTCTTCCGCCAAATGACCTATTCGCTGTGTCGTTTCTGGGCATACGACGAGAGCAAAAAGCTAATTCATTCCGGTTCGTTGCTCCCATCCTGCACCCTTCCAGCTTATCTCAATTCTTTCCAGGCCCTAACATGCCAGGTTGGAAGATGGCCCTCGCAGGATCTATGGCGGGTGGAGTTGCAGGCGTAGTCGGTAACCCCGGAGGTAAGACGATCATTCATCTGGGCCATCATCGTTGACTTCCTCGATCACGTGAAATTGACGTTGTGATGCAGAAATTCTGATGGTCCGGATGCAAGGCGATTTTGCGAAACCGCCAGAAAAGAGGTTAAATTATAAACATTGTTTCGATGGGCTCTACAAGGTGGGTAGGGTGCGATGGAACAAATTTATTTCTGATTTTGTCTCCAGATGTTACGAGATGAAGGAGTATCTAGCTTGACACGCGGAATGGCTCCCAATGTGTTTAGGAGTATATTGATGAACGCCTCGCAGCTTGCTTCGTGAGTACTGTATGGCCTAGGACAGATGATCGATATACTGAACTAGCCTCTAGATACGATTTCTTCAAGCTCAAGTTGTTAGAAACTGGAAAGTTTAAGGACAACATTAACTTACATTTCACTGCGAGTTTCATGGCAGTAAGTGCCCCACTCCCTGCTCTGGTTTACCCTTCTCTTACCATTCTCCTACTAGGGCACTGTTGCAACGAGTACGCTCACTCTCACATCTCATTGATATATGATTTATATTTGTGTTCCTGATAGCCGTATGCTCTCCCGCTGACGTGCTCAAGGTGCGTCGTGATCTCCGAGTCTTAGTATAACTCATGTATTAATTTTGTTTCGCAGAGCCGAGTAATGAATGCTTCTGGACCTGGCTCATCGGTATGTATCCCGCTTCACCTTGTTGTTCCTTCGCCTGTAAGCTGAGATGTTACAAAAGTCAACTCTCGCAGTGATACGAACATCGATTGCGACCGAAGGACCAATGTTTATGTTCAAAGGGTATGTTCTCCATTCGTCTAGACACCTTTTACTCATGTCATCCTATCATACAGATGGGTTCCCGCCTGGATGCGTCTCCAACCAACGACCATTCTTATCTTCCTGACATTCGAACAACTCAAGCAAGGAGTGGATTGGTCGAGAGCCAAGGGTTATACCTTCTTGTAGATTGATTTATCTAGAGGATACCCGTGGGTGGGTAATGAGTATTATTTGTGAAACTGAAGCTGTTGGAACATGAGTGTAGGAAGATGCCATAACCGAGTGACCAGAAATAGTTTACCAAGCCGACAAATGAGAATCGTAGGGATGGTCAGCTTGTA
The DNA here is from genome assembly GCA_019623705.1 of Ceratobasidium sp. 428. Taxonomy (NCBI): domain Eukaryota; kingdom Fungi; phylum Basidiomycota; class Agaricomycetes; order Cantharellales; family Ceratobasidiaceae; genus Ceratobasidium; species Ceratobasidium sp. 428. Next base: position 26,452 of record WSTJ01000006.1, read on the forward strand.
ATCTCGACGCTTATCTTATCAGATCTACTTTGCCCAGAGCAGTCACATCAATCAACCAGAAAGTTTGTCATGCGGAAGATATCTATATGATTTCCATTGACGACTGTGAGCCAATTGGAACCAATGACCTCAAGTTCGAAGGCTGACGTCAAGAAGTAATTTTCTTCTTTCCTTGAAGAGACCCTCAAGATCCGTGACCCCAAGGACAGATTATGATATGTCTCGTCGCATACAGTCACTCAACTTCGGTCATCCAGCTCCATACGTTGATAGTAAAACACACAGATGCTCCTGATAAAACTTGGCCGAACGCCTTTTCTCCCTCGTATCTTGCCAGCTTCGCAGAGCGCTCAAATTCAATTATTCGACTTGGGTCGAGTTCAAATTCTCACACGGTGAGGAGGCCGTAAGGCACGACCATAGATGTAAGATTTGGAGCGTGGGATGGGTCCGGATGATCAGATGGCTTGTGCACTTGCCCATCGAGATCACGTTCACTCGGTCCATGTGCCGCGATAGCCTGGGAAAGCTTCGCCCCTATCGGCGTAAATCGAGTATAAAGACAGGCTCGTCGATTGTGGGTCTCGCGGATCTCAACAGTTAGTTTGATTCTATACTCGTACTCATACAATTCATCATGGTTATCAAACTTCACGGTGTGAGCTAGGCTATCTGATTCGCATTGGCATGACATTATGACTTCTCTATATCACAGATTCAATACTCGACCTGCACTCGGCGTGTGCTCACTACCGCGCAAGAGATCGGAGTCAAGATTGAACTTGTTCCTGTTGATCTGGCCAAGGGCGAACACAAGACTGAGGAATTCATCGCGAAAAAACAACCTTTCGGTATCATTCCCGTACTCGAGGTATGTCGATGTTACACCTGAGTTTTCGTTCCTTGACCATAAAGACGGTTAGGACGAGGATGGTTTCCAAATTTATGAGTCCCGTGCAATCGCCCGTTACCTAGTCGTCAAGTACGGCAACGGATCTTCGCTTCTCCCTCCACCAACCGATATCAGAAAATATGCCCTGTTTGAGCAGGCAGCTAGCATCGAGTACTCATCGTTTGATCCCCCTTGTTCGGGCCTCGTATTCGAGCGGATGTTTGCCGAGTAGGTCAGCGTGAGACTGCTAATTGACCACTCTCTGATGTTCCGAATCGTTAGAAAAAAGGGGTTGAAACCTAATGAAGCCGTGGCGGAGAAACACCACGCAGCTTTGAAGTCCAAGTTGGATGGTTATGAGCGTATCCTGTCGAAACAAAAATACCTCGCTGGAGACGTGAGCTCGTTTGATATTCTTTTCTTGACCAAGATGGCTGACCACAGCTCTCAGACCTATACGCTGGCTGACTTGTTCCATCTTCCATATGGTGCCTTATGCTACAAGCTCGATCCAGAACTCTATGATTCTAGGCCTAGCGTGAAGAGGTATGTGTTTGCTTCACTAGCTATATGCAGCATCAAATAATCGGTTACCTTGAAGGTGGTGGGATGATATTACCTCTCGTGAGGCTTGGAAGGCAGCAAACAACTTTTAGGGGATACATGCGTTCAAGCACTGATTCCGATAAGGCGCAATGTTTGAAAAAAAATGAAATTGAAGTTGCTTGACAAACTCAAGAGATACGATGGAGGTTCTCAGTCGTTTTTGAGACACGTGTGATGCGCAGTTGACTTGCTGATAATCCCGGCGAAAGTTCTCTAAGGAACATACCATGCCGTCGTAAATGGTCCGTAGATGAGTGGACATCATGAAGGAAGAGCTTCAACGAGAAGAACGTGACCTGCGTAAGTAGTTCGGACGATACTATTCAGCAATCCATGCACGACGAAATCTAATGGCTAATCAAAATATACTGAGCGCGCGCAAAGCGATGCCCGTATCTTCGTGATAACATGACACATTACAAAGCGCAAGTACAGCAGGTAGATTATCACGTGACTCCGGCATGGAACGAACTAAGCAAGTTGACGCAAACCTGCTTACGCTTTCCCTCTATCTTGCGAATCGTCTGACCAAAAACATCAATGGAGTTACGTGTACAGCGCATGAGTTTGCCCGGACGAGGCGCTTGACAACCGATATAAATACGCTCGCGAATCCGCTCCGGGAGGCATCAAGCTCGTTTCGTCCTACTTCTCTCACTACTCTTACCCCTCTTACTTGTGCCTAGTTTTCGAGAATGGCTATCAAGATTCACGGGGTTCGTAAGCCCGCACGTGTCCTTGCGAGATGTATACTGAGTGGATGCTCTGTAGAAGAGTACTTCAACGTGCACCAGGCGTGTTGCGACGATCTGCAACGAGCTCGGCCTCAAGTACGAGGTCGTTCCCATCGACCTCATGAAAGGTGCTCACAAGCAGCCCGAATACCTTGAAAACATGCAGCCTTTTGGGGTTATTCCTGTCGTTCAGGTAAGATCAGACAGAATTTAAGCGACTCAATTTAGTAACCATCGAGGGGTGCGTCACCGTAGGACGAGGATGGAACCAAAATATATGAATCTCGAGCGATTGCTCGTTACTTAACCGCCAAGTACGGAAAGGACACCGGTCTTCTCCCAAGCTCGAGCGACCCGGTGGCCTATGGGCTATTCGAACAGGCTGCTAGCATTGAATATTCGTCCTTCGACCCCTACGCTAGCGGTTTGACCATGGAACGTGTCTTCAAGAAGTGGGTCTCCTGCTTCTCGCCTACACGAGCTCCAAAAGGCTAACGGAATGTAGAATGTTTGGAGGCGAAGCAAACGAAGTCCTTGCTGCTCATTACGAGACGAACCTTAGAAGTAAGCTCGAGGGTTATGAGCGGGTCTTGGCAAAGCAGAAGTATCTGGCTGGAGACGTGAGTAGATTAGTACTCTCAAATCTATAATAACTAATGTTGAGAAAATACGGCAGCACATCACGCTGGCCGACCTCTTCCACCTGCCGTACGGAAGTTACATCAACCAAGTTGACCCAGATTTCTTTGGATCTAAGCCTCAAGTTAAGCGCTGGTGGGACGATATTAGCTCTCGGGAGTCATGGAAGTCACTCCAGTGAGAGGAATTGTTGTTCCACGCCGCATATGTAGTGTTTAGCCAAGTCGATAATACTTATTGTTGAGCTATCATGTGAGGTCCCGACTGGACAACAAAAACGTAAAAGACCTCCAGGCCTACGGGACTTGGAAGTGAGATTTTTCATTGTCTAGTAGGGAGGCTCAAGTAAGCATATATGCGCAACATAGGACAGTAAGCGCAAGATTGAACTTGGGGGACCCTTGATTCAAAGATACTATATTACATTGCCTCAACTGACTATGCATAAAAAAGAAGCATATACGACCAGAACGGGTGGAAGGGGTACTTCGGACATCAAATTCGTTGAATCCTCGGCGCGATATGTGGAGTGTAGCTGTGTCAATTCGGCTAAACAGATCAAGCATTATGATCCGCAGTGTACTTGATGCCCTCCTTCTACCACCTTGTTTAGTGTTGCGCAATACCATCACAGAGAGGTAGCTAGTTTGTGCTCAGACTAACACGTACTCTAAACTACCCAAACCCGACACCAGTTTACTCATCAAAACCACCTATAAAGCTAATAGTCGGCAGCAATAGTTCGATTCTGATGAGATATGCAGTTGACCTGCCAAAATTCTCGGCGAACCATTCAAGCCGCACCTACCCCAAAATTAGCCCGCTGATGAGTAACCGTCATAATAGAAGAACTCCAACGTGACGAATGTAATTCATGCACTTCGGGCAGTATGACAAACCATGGCCGCAGAGAACCGATGACTAATAAACATGGCTGAGTGCAAACCGATGCCCGTGACTTCTTGACGACATGACACACCGCAGCAGCGTAAGTACAGCGCCTTTCATATGGCAGGTACATTGCCTGACTAAGGTGTAGACCAAACTAGGCAAGATGCGTCAAAATTGTTTACGCTTTCCCCCTGTCTTATGAATCATCCGAACAAGAACATCGATGCGACTACGTGGACGACGCTCGAGCTTCGACAGGATGAGGCGCTCGGCAGCCTATATAAGTAGGCGCAGACCGTTTGGGGAGTACCATACTCTTTCTCTCTCAATCCTCCGCTTACCACTCTTATACTGTCTCTAGTATTTAACAATGGTTATCAAAATCCACGGAGTTCGTCGACCTGTGTATACTTTGATGGTGCTTTTGCTAACTAAATGCTCCGCAGGTGAAAGAATCAACTTGCACCAAGCGTGTCCTGACGGTCTGCAATGAGCTCGGCCTTAAATACGAGGTCGTGCATGTCGACTACATGAAGGGTGCTCACAAACAGCCCGAATATCTCGACACTATGCAGCCTTTTGGAGTTGTTCCCGTCCTTGAGGTAAGTCTGGATAGGATGCATACGATTCGATGTAACAGTAGTTGATACACCTATTATTATAGGATGAAGATGGCACAAAAATTTACGAGTCTCGAGCTATGTGTCGTTACTTGGCCGCAAAATACGGAAAGGACAGTGGTCTGCTCCCAAGCTCGAGCGATGTAGTACCCTATGGCCTATTTGAACAAGCTGCGAGCGTCGAATATTCGTCCTTCGATCCCTACGCCAGTGGTTTGACCAAGGAACGTGTCTTTAGCAAGTAAGCCGCCTGATCATCATTGCGCAAACGGAACTCCAAAAGCTAACGGATGATAAATATAGAATATTTGGAAACGAGCCCAACGAGATCCTTGCGGATCATTACCAGACGAACCTCAAAAATAAACTTGAAGGCTATGAGCGTGTCTTAGCGAAGCAGAAGTATCTGGCTGGAGACGTGAGTAGAGTACTCTTAAATCTGCAATCAAAGACGCTAAGAAAAGTTTCCAGAGCATCACACTTGCCGATCTCTTCCACTTACCTTATGGACATTTTGTCAACCAAATTGATCCCGAGCTCCTTGGCTCCAAGTCCAATGTGAAGCGTTGGTGGAACGATATTAGCTCTCGGGAGTCGTGGAAGTCACTCCAGTGAGGGCAGCACGTCGTTGCATTCGGAAAATGCTACGTTTTAGTCAGCTTAATGTATGTGTTGTTAAGCCATAACCAGAAATTTGATCTATATTCTGGATAAAGGAGATGCTGGGTATATTTAAAACCTACGGTTAGGGAGTGATATGATCCTTCATTCGCCAGTACGGGCTCAATCTGGCATGTATGCGTAACGTATACGGAGTGACCAACGTACCAGGTAGTGCGTATATAAGATAGCTTGAGTACGAAGCAATCCTATTTTTTCTCTAGGTAAGTACTGGTAATAGGAGAGACGTTCAAACTAGGGCTGGTGGAAGGGGACTTCGGACATCGAATCCGTCTGATCCGTGGCACGATCTGGAAAGCATAGCCGCATAAGATCAGCTGGACAGATCAAAGCGCCACAATTCATGATGAGTTCGATGTGTTCCTTTTCACCGCCTCGTGCAGCGCTGCACAACGGTATCACGAAAATATCGTCTTCGCGTCACCCAGGGCCGCATTCACAACCTCACCTGAACTGTCCAAACTAGACTCAACCTTGATCAGTGATGCGAGGGTGATGGCGTAGCCCGGAGCTACAGGTGACTTTCAAGCCGAATAGACCGAAGAGCAAAGACTGCACCTTCTCTCAGTCCGGGAACTCCGGTCGCAAGAGAAGGACCAAACCTCGCTGATCATCCGGCTGTGCGTGCCCGCGCCTGTCTGTCATTCGCATATCATGTTACTTCGTGGTCAAAGTTAGGGAAGCCCACGAGTTCCGAAGAACGTAAACGTCAGCCTTAGGGTCGTTAAAAGGGGACTTGATAATCCCGACCATTCATCAACGCTCAATCTCGAGCACCCCCTTTCCCAACCCAGAGTCTCCTCAGGTGTTTAACATGGTTACCATCAAGCTTCATGGTGTTCGTCGCCCTTCCTTGGCCTTACTTTCTCCGCCCGCGGTTATTAAATTTTGCTTTAGTTCCGCGGCTCCACATGCACTAATCGTGTCGTCCTAACCTGTAACGAGATCGGCATCAATTACGAGCTCATCCAGGTTGATCTAGTGAAGGGCGAGCACCAGCAGTCTCAATATCTCGATAACTTGCAGCCGTTTGGCGTTGTTCCTGTCCTAGAGGTTGGTGGGCGAACCAAATGTGGGGGACTTTTAGTTGATCTATATCATAGGAGGAAGACGGCTCAACAATCTACGAGTCTCGTGCAATCTGTCGTTATTTGGTGGCCAAATACGGAAAAGACAGTGGCTTGATGCCGGACGTGAGTGACTTGAGAGCCTACGGCTTGTTCGAACAAGCGGCAAGCGTGGAATACGCGGCTTTCGATCCCTCTGCTCACAGACTGGGAAAGGAGCGTGTGGTCCATAAGTTCGCATACCTGACGCTTTCGTGATCAACGATTGCTAATCTAGTATTTAGAATGATGGGGATCCCGGCTAACGAAGCGCTCGCTGATAGCGCCGAAGAGATACTCAAGCTCAAGCTACAGGGGTATGAACGAGTTCTTTCAAAACAAAAGTATCTCGCCGGAGATGTATGTTGCATAGGTCTTCATCTAGGGCTGCTCATACTCACGTTGATGTTTAGCGTTTCACCCTTGCGGATCTTTTCCACATCCCTCCCGGGGTCAACTTGGATCGGTACGACCCAAACATAATGAGGGCCAATCCCAACGTAAAGCGATGGTGGGAGGACATTAGCTCTCGAGAGTCGTGTAAGAAGATGCTCTCGCCCGTTTTCTAAGCTAGAGGACACAATGTATGCGCTTGAAGCTGATCATGACCGTTTGCTTCGTGATACTTGCTTGAAAGAATTTTAAGATTCAGCCAGAGAGGCCGAGGAGAGTTATATCGCAGCTGGGGCTATTAGAGTAGGTGCAGTTAGAGTAACCGATATGTGGACCAGGAGATTCGAGTGTCAAGAGATCAAGTAACTCCACGGGCCCTGAGTCCACTTCGGCGATCCCTTCAGTCCGAAGATTCGACACAAGTGAGACATTCACAGACCCTAGCGAAGGTCGGTCACAAAGATAAAAGTAGTAACATTCGAGGTAAGAGACTAGCGAAAGCCTTGTCGAGAGAGCTTTGAACAGGGCAAGGCCAACTATTAGACCAAAGGGAGAGAGCCAAGTCGAAACGATAAACAATGCGATAAATGAGGAGAATGTTGAAAGTATCGAGGATCAAGGAGGCTGGAAGGCGACAGATGTGTAAAAGAGAGGCTAGGTTAACAAGGTACGGTCGTCAGGCGAAGAACGAGCCCAAGTTGCAACGGGGAACGAAAGCTTCAGACCAACCTAAGAGACCCTCGGGATCAAGGAAAGCAATGAATTTCTAAGGGATGAGAGAGCACAAGTAATAGATTTCCTCAAAAATGGGGTGCCAGGTTTCCAGCCGTGCTGGTTGACGTGGAGACTCAAGAGAGCGATATGGCCCAATTTCGCAATAATGAGGCAAACCAACGTGATACGACACAGCCACACACAATTCCTAAACTCAACCACCAGGAAATAAGCATCATGGCTCTCCTACGCTGCACCTCTAACCTCTGGAAACATCTTCACCTAACACGAGCTAGACACTCGGTCTCAGGCTCCCCATACGGACGTACTCATTTAATATCCCCGATCCCAAAACTCCCAAACCCCGTCGTACCGACCTACCCACAAACAGTTTATCTCTCTGATGGTTCTTCGTTTACGCATCGCACGACTGCTCCTCGCTCAGTCGTCCGTTTGACTCGAGATATTACGAATAACCCAGTTTGGCAGCCTGGCCAAGAAGCTCGTGCTGGAGAGGAAGAAGATTTGAGTGGGCGGCTTGGACGGTACAAGAGGCGGTTCGACGAGGAGTCTCAGTTTGGAGAAGGGGAATTGGAAGGGCTTATGGAGTCTGCCAAAGGCTCCGGTGGTGGTGTAGAGAGGATGAAAGATGGAAAGAAGAAGCATAAATGAGCGGGCTCTTGGTGGGTCATGCTCTAGTGATCTAATTGGCTTTCCTAAATTTTGACAAGCAGAAGATCATTCATGATCTCATAAACGAAAAAAAATATCAAAAATTCTTTGTACTGCGGCGCGCGTGTTGTGTAAAATGTGTTTTATATCTTCAATATTCTTCGTTCTACGCACCAACTACCAAACTGATCTCGCAATCATCCTTCGATCGCCTTCCCACTAGCTGCCTCTGCTTCCCGCTTAAGCCGTCTCCTCCGCACATCCCAGTTGTATACCTATATGCACGATCAAAATTGCGTTTTCTATAAATCGATCGATCGCGACAACTCACCCTGGCGGTGTTTACTTCCATCACCGTTATCTGTTCGCGAAGAAACTCGAGATCCTCCGTGACATTGGTGTAATTTTGTTGAGCACCAGAGAGCTTGGCTGTGAGCAACTCTTGAGCCTGGGTTAGGGTATAGGATAGCATCACATTCGCCTATTTGCTCTCCTCGTGAGTTGAGGATCTTGGGACCCTGGGATGAGGACTTACTCCTAACCATAAATACACGGTATCCGTGTCTTCCAACTCCGCCTGGGCATAGAGTGTCTCATTCAACTCGAATGTCGTGCTGAACTTCTTATTACTTTCGTCTTCCTCGTCTTGATCTAGATCATCTTCGTCCTCGTCTTTCTTCAGGGGAGATTTCTAATCAGGCAAGCCCAAAGTACAATCGAATGGTATCGGTGAAAAGATGGGTCAGTCAAAAAGATTTAGATTACGACAAATAGGTACTCACGCGGGCGATCATAAACTCCACAACACCCAGTGATTTCTTGATATCTGGAATCTTCTCCTCCAACGCAGTTTTTCGTTGTTTTAGGTTCAGCTCCATGTATCGGTACTTCCTAATGCAACAATCGGGAAGAGTTCGAGGAGTGATCATGTTCTAATGTTAGAGCCTGCCCATGTGGGGTTATTGGGGAACAGAACTTACGCAATTGCTTCTTGGAACTGACGTAGTGTCGTCTCGATTTCTGCCTCAGGACCGCCTGTATGTTGCTCAATATCGGACTAGGTATTCCATAGTCCGAAGATTGTCCCAGAAAATACCCAGTGGAGAGAGATACAGAGGTTCATAATGATGGTTAGTAGTTTAAATTATCCAAATTAGCAAGAAATGTCTCTTACCACGAACGGAGCCTGAGGTATACCCCGGGGATTTGTTTTGATGTCATGGCCAGGCTTAGCCACATCTGAGGAGGTCGAAGCCATCGTAGCCTGACGGAAGTACGGATGGAGAGCGCAGGTGGAGGAGGTCGCTTGGACCCTGGAGGGCTTGAGAATGGTGCACGTGATGGCCGGCGGATTTGTTTCCTCGACCACCACGACTTGTTGGCTGGACTCATGGAGAACCCACACGAGGAGAGGCAAGCAATTCTCCTGGCGCGTATTATCAAAAATGCGGTACGTAAGTTATTTTACATCCGAATGTGGACCTCCAAACTAAATTGACTTCATAGGATAAACTGCATGAAGCAATTATCGAGATGAACAAGGCCGTCGCAGTGAGTAATACAATGCTCCAGGACCCAGAAAGAAGTAATGAATCCTTGGATCTGCAGGAAATAAACACCGCTAACGAGGATATTGTAATCGCTTCTGAGCTCTTCGCGAACTACCGACGTAACGTCGCGTATAACTTGGCAGCGACGCAGACAACCGAGGGTTCTACTATTGGGGAGTAAAATGATCGGGTGGATTAGCTATTCCCGAGCTGGTGGTGAGTTGTCACGTCTTACACCTTGAGCGAACCGTATAGTCATCGAGCATGTGTTTGTTAGCCATCACTTGGTTCCTGTATCGCGAACCCCAACTAAAACCTGCGAACTGATGCTCTGGGCCTATCTGTCAGTCCTCCCGCCGTGATTAACTTCTAGCGAAGGCTGTCGAGGTTGATGGAATGGAACAGGCTGCGATAGCGCATCGGGATTGTCACAATAAATTTGCCCTGCATCTGCATCGTCTAATTTCATGACTAAATACCAATGAGCATTGAACTCCACCCCAACAAACACTTTCCCCAACCTGGAGAACTAGTAACATCGAAAGGAATAATGAAACTCAGACCGCCCCCAATACCCAACGCCTTAGACCATCACACCCTGAGACAACCACACGTGACCCTGCGTCCATTTGCGCCCGCCCATGACGTACGTGATAAGCACCACCACCCTCAAAGGATAACCCCGCAATCCTCGAGGGTTCTCCACGAACGATGAACTCCCGGGCACGCTGCAGAACTCTACTTAAAGCCCCGCCGGATACGCCTCTAGATTCGTAACCCCCTCCACGGCAACTTCGAATGTTCATGGCTGCGGGTAAAAACACAGAGCAGAACGTTGAGCAGGAGCAGCAGGAGAGGCTCGTGTCGGCTGCGAAGTATAGGTTGGAGAAGTATGAGGCTGAGATTAACGCGTGAGTATTTCGTGATTTGACCGTGTCATCATGAGTCGAGTGTTGATGTACGGTGGTTGGCCCTAGGCAAACTCAAAAACGGCCGATTCGATGGGTTAGAAAGTATGCGGTTGGCGTGAACGATAAGGTGAGTATCTTATTCTGCGTATTTGCTTGTAATTTTGGCTAATTTTCTTTATTCGTTAGGCAAGCGGCGCGATTGCCGATACAGTCAACAGCTTTTTCGGGATTGTCGAAAACGTCGAGGATGATGCCAAACGCGTATTGGACGGCTTCAAGGTTCGTTCTCCGCGACTACAACCCTTCATGCGTACGCTGACTCGATGGCCTTCGTTACCGTAGCGAGATATCGAAACCGGACTATACGCGATCCTAGGAACAAGTCAACTTGGTGAACACGAAGAGCAGAGATCCATCGAATTCGTTCATCACCACGCTCTTATGTGTGTTGACGTAAAAGTACGTGACTTTTGGTTCAGTCCTACTCCGAAATCCGTGCTTATAAAACTCCTTAGCTCTGGCGGTTCAACTTTTCCGATACAACCAAGAACGGCGAACTCAACAGTGTCTTCTGCTGTACGCATCTCCATCCTCTCACTCTACCACACAAACTCACAAACTCGTACTTCCTAGACATATTCTGCAAATCCGTTCTAGACCGTAAATCCCTCACACCAACTCAACTCGCATACCTCCTTAGCGAACATTCGGGAGATAAGAACATCGAAACCTACATCAACAAGCTGGTCGAAGTGTGGAATAAGATGGACGGAATGCCCGAGGGCGTAATGTCGCCGAACGAGGCGCAGGTGAAGGTGTTGCAAGAGGCGGAAGTCGGTCGAGAGAAGGATTCGGAGGATAGTGAGTGGGTGGACGATGTGTAACGGGTTTTGTCTTTATGTGAGCTTATGAATGTGAATTGGATGCGTTATTTGGATTGCTGTTCATGCACAGGGAGGGGAATCAGTGTGTTAAATCACGCGATAGACCATCCACGGGGTAAACTTCACGACTGGCCATGAGTGAGCGGGTCCATACGATTGCAGATATTCTAGCTACCACCAACGAGCTCGACGCTAGCTTTTTAAAATGCAATTATATGTGAAAGACATTGTAACGAGAGCGGACGTAAGACCAAGCCAAACAATAGCCGCCTCGTCGAACTTGGCATAATTAATTCGCAATCGACCCTGCTGATCGGGTCGGAGCCGGACTTTACCGAACAATGGATCTCCGGGATACATAAACCCGCTCGGGGCCGCTCTCACACTCACCTTTTTTCTCTCTCACTTCTCCCTCTACGTTCTCTATTCGTCTGCTTTGGTCAGACCACCACCGTTCGCTAACCGAATATCTCTCGTTCAACTCGCCTCTTTTACTATGCTGTTCTCCGCCGTCTTTGCTCTCGCTGCCCTGGCCAGCGTCACCGCTCACGGCTTCGTCAGTGGTGCGCGATCCTCCGTATCCAGGGTCGTCCTTCCGCTGATCATTTTTCTTAAAAATAGAAATTACAATCGGAGGGAACAAGTTCAGCGGACCGTTCCCGTTCGACAGCAAAGGCGCCGCCAGCCCCGTCCGCAAAATCTCGACCACGTTCCCCATCACGAGCGCTACGGATCCGAACATGAACTGTGGGATCAATTCTCAAAAGGCGGCGCTCGTGGCTGCGGCCAAGCCAGGCGACAAGGTCACGATTAGCTGGAAGAGTCAGAAGAATAAGAACGTACGTCCCGTTGTTCCCTCGCTTTGTTCGATATGGCTAATTGTTCGAGGCGTGTTATAGTGGGGACATCAGTTTGGACCGATCATGACGTACTTGGCTCAAGTGCCCTCTGGACAGACCGCCGACAAGTTTGATACCAAGGGCGCTAAATTTTTCAAGATCGCCCAGACGGGTCAGACGGGTGGTGCTGGGACCGGATGGGTTCAGGCTAGCATCAGTACGTTTTAATCAGTCTAGTCCGTAGTCGTGATCGCTCATGGTCACGCGCAGAGAATGGCAAGACCTACACGTTGACGCTCCCTTCGGACCTGCCGTCTGGCGATTATATCATGCGCCACGAGCTTATCGCGCTGCATTTCGCTGAGAAGAAGGACGGCGCCCAGTTTTATCCCTCGTGCATCCAGATGCGCGTTAGCGGTGGGTCTGCCGCCAAGGCTATTTCCGCTCAAACCGTCTCCTTCCCCGGCGGCTACACTCCCAACGACAAGAGCCTCTTCGTCCCGGACCTCCACAAGAACACCTTTACCTACACCTTCCCCGGCCCTGCGCTCTTCAAATCCGGCGGTAGCGCAGCTTCTGCCTCTGTCAAATCCAACTCGACCGTCAAGACAGGTGGCAAGTCGTCGACTCCTAAACGGGCTGTGATCGTTCCGGCTGAGCATCGGATGGTGCGATCTCGCAAGGCGCGTGCTCACGAGTGATTCGGTTTTATTTTTATTTTTTCTTTGGGTTTTTTTGGTGTATCGTTAGTCCACTCGTTGCTTTTTTGTTCTGTGAATGACGAATTGAAGGGGATCTTGCGTGCGAGGTTCCTTCCTTTGAATATTTTTGAATGAGATAAGACGTAAGGCGTGCGCTGCCTGGCAAAATATGTTTAGCATTGTGGTTGTTGGACCCGGTCCACTTGCAGCACTGCTTCAGAGCGCTCCGGGATACTCGGAGCCGTGTGAGTTCACTCGGGTCGAGGTCTTCGGTAGGCGCTCTCAATCGTTCTCAAGCCCAGTCTTACTGCCACGAACCCAAATGCTACTTGACAGACGTGACTATTGCGCCTGCCAAGGATTTATTTATGGCACAGTACTCTTCCAATAAACGCTCAGCGAGAGAACGCATAGCCTGATTAAGCGAGTTCTACCCACATGTGGGTCGTATGGGGGCGAGAACAAACGACTTGGCGTGGCAGTGCGATCTTCCCCAGTGCAAAAATAACACGGGCGGCGGGCTTGATCCCCATATGTTCATAGCAATGTACCATTTTAGGGCATTGATAAGGCTATACGTGGGCGTTATATTTATTGTTTATGTATCATCGGATCAGTTCACTTGTTGAATGATAGTCGATATCCTGACGATAGGCGCTACTTTCCGTCCCATGAGAAGTTGATTCAACAGTGTTGCACAAGGCGCATATATGCTATGCAAATGAACAAGGATAGCCCAGTATTCCACGGTAAACTGTGAGTTGTATCCTAGCTTTTATAAACCCGAGCTCAAGCTGAGATTCAAACCCACATCGAATCAACTCCACATCACATCTAGCTAGCAATGATTGGCCTTCACTTGCTCACTCTCATAGCGGTCGCTACCGTTGCAGTACTAGCTCTCCCAAGCAACCTAACAGCCGTTCATCAACAAACTTGCGGCACCTACCTTACTAGCGACGCTATCACCGCTGCCGAAGCCCATTTTTCTGCCAACAAAGTCTCATTCAAGGAGTCCAAGACCGGTTCGACTCCTGTTATTCCAGTCTACTGGCACGTCATCCAGTCTGGTAACCGACAGGATCAAGGAAAAATTCCTAAATCACAAATTAAGGATACGATTGCGTTGTTGAATAAAGATTATGTATGGACACTATTTCACGAGACTGTATTTCATGGTTCACTGAAACCGAACTGGATTCATAGGCTCGGGCGGGGCTTACGTTCAAGCTTGCTGGATACGACCGTACCATTAATCCGTTTTGGTTCAACACGATTGTTCACGGAGGGTCAGTTGAAAAACTGAGTCTAAGCCCCCGTGAGTGGTGTTGACTGTGTGTATAATCTAGCCCAGCGGAGGTCGCGATGAAGAACAAGTTGCGTCAAGGCGATGAAAAAGCTTTAAACGTTTATACCGTCGGGAAGATTCTGTGAGTTTGAGCTTGAAGCAGGTCATAGTAGGTTTATACTGAGAGCGATTTTTTTCCAAGGAATGACCAAGGCAAAAGCGGAACGGTTGGGTAAGTCGGGCAGCATATAATCAACCTTCTATTCTAATTCTTATTTTTGGACTTAGTTACGCGACCTTCCCTTCGTCGTATTCGAGGGCTCCTAAGGATGATGGAGTGGTCATGCTATGGAACACTGCTCCAGGTACTCAGCTAGGTGGGCGCACATTATACCTTTGCAGGCTGATATTGGATTGCTTACAAACTTCGAGAAAGGCAAGGCGTTGACCCATGAAGCAGGACATTGGGCCGGTGCGTACTCTGAAGCCTATATACATTGATACCATTGAACGAATATGGGTGCGAATTTTAGGTCTATATCACACCTTTGAAGGTGGATGTAAGAGTCCAGGTAAGTAGCGGTTGCGCTTCCCCAAAATTTTCAGGATCAGACTGGGTGGATCCCCGCAGCGGTGAGATGGACAGTTGTTCAGATGGACGGTGGTCAGATTTCGGATACCCGTTTCCGGTCCGTAATCTGACCCATCCCTGTGCGATGGGTTCCCGCAGGTGAGATGTTGTTCAGACCTTGGCCACAATCACAGCTTGTGCTACATGCAACAACATCACGTTTTCGGCATTCCGTACTTTCTTTTGTACTTAAAAATATGTAGAGCCTTTTCAACGTAAACTGGGCTGTTATTTGCTTCGAAATAACCAAAGATGTGTTCGTTTCTATCGCTCCTATGTTCACGAACATCACTCTAGGTAGTCTGAGGGATCATGTCAGTAATTTAACCGTATTTAGCTCATAGAAGGATTAGATCGGCGAACATGATCGCCTGGCTCAATGATCAGCACATATATGCGCCAAAATCAGGTGGTTTACGATGCACAAACGTGAAGTAAGGTGGATTAGAGTTACTCAACGGTAGACCCTGAGTGTCTGGCCATCATCTGGGCCATCTGTGGAGGGGGTACCCCCCCTTCCACAGATGGTCAGATGTGGTTAGCCGTGGTCAGATGGGGAAATCTGACCAGACCCCCTCGACTTGATTTTGATCGGGTGAGCCTAGTTTCCGTGGAACATCATTACATCCGGGTGACTGACCAACATCTATCTGACCAACTGTCCATCTCACCGCTGCGGGGATCCACCCACTAATTCGCCATGCAGGGGATCATGTGGACGACACTCCTCCTGAGGCATCCCCTTCCTACGACTGCTCCAAGCCCCGCGACACTTGCTCCGGAGGAGGTGTTGACCCGATTCATAACATGTGAATAAATGTAATTAAAACCATTCGCGCGTGCTCTAACCCGGATGCATGTAGCATGGATTATGGTGAAGGCCAATGTAAAACTGAGGTCAGTGAATCGCCAAGCTATTCCGGGAGTGAAGTACTTACCGTCGGGACTAGCTTACGCCGGGACAAATCAGGCGTATCAAAGACCAACTGGCAACTTATCGCAATATCAGGTAGTTGAGTCGTGGGGTTCTATAGGGATCACAGACACTCTCACAAGCGCATATATACCGGATTGAAAGTTTTAAGCGTTCGCATACAGCCACTTAATATAAAAGGACATTTGTTTTGTAATGGTATATCTACTGTCTGATGAAGACTTAGCCTGGTTTTACGACGTCAGAGCAGTGAGAGAGATAGATGGAAAACGTAGAGGCGAAAACTGAGAGGGACGCAAAGTTCAAATCTACGAGGTACCTATCTTATCAGATCAATAGGGCAACAAGGAGGGTCATTTTAATGAGGACACGTGGATTATGTGACAGCCGGTAGAACCTCTTATAGTATCAACGCGTGGGGTCCGCAACACGAACCAAATATCGTCAACATCAGCTGTCCGGGCGCATCGTAAACGTCCCCACCCTATCATCAATAGGCTACGAGTAAATCATGTACTTCTCAGTCGATGCTTAGGGTAGCTGCTCGCGTACAGAGTGGCCAGCATTCTTCCACTACGTTGTGCGGTGGGGCAACTTGCGGCGCTAGGGCTCATCCGTTCAATTGTCGTACGTATGTTATGCACGTGAAGAAGGATGCCCAGATTAGGCAAGCCCGATCATAGTCACGATACTCACCTCTTCATAACCAGTCAATTGAGTTTGCCATGGCTACATAAGGTCAGGCTCTGACTGTGAGTTGGACATCGTGAAAACACTCACCGTGACCTATTACCAAATGTTCTGTAAGACGGCTAGTATCTATTTGTTCATTTTTTTCGCTGCTCTAGCGGTCGCTATTCCTAGTCACTCAACATCTGTTCGGCACTCCTGTGGGACCCATCTATCTAGTGATGCAATTGATGCCGCCGAAGCCTATTTTTCTGCTCGTAGGGTCGCGCCTGAAGCGAATGCCAGCGCCTTTACCGCTAAAATCCCGGTGTACTGGCATGTTATTCGGGCTGGTAAACACTTCCATCAAGGCAACGTTCCCAAATCACAGATTATGGACTCGATTTCAATGTTAAATCAAGACTATGTATGGCAGTTTCTAGACAAAAAAATCCAGCTATTAATCACTAGGAGCGCCAATTAGGCTCCGGTTAAACTCAAGTTCACCCTCGTCAAGTACGAGCGTACTACCAACCTATCTTAGTTTACGGAAATCAAGCACGGGGAGTAAGCTGTCGAATTACCTATAGCGAATATTTACATAGGGGCTGATCATGTCTACCGCAGCACCGTAGAGGTCGCTATGAAGAAGGCTTTGCATACAGGTGGGGCAAACGCCTTGAACATCTACACGGTTGGATTAATCAAGTGAGTTACTGAGCCCAACGGTCTAGAATGATACAAGCTCATTGTGCCTACTGTTAGAGATGATGCGAATGGCCCGGGACGAGCTGGGTTAAACAAATATATTGTAGCATTGATTCCTTCTGACCAAAGAATTTGGCTTAGATATGCTATCTATCCTTCTTCTTATTCCACAAACCCAAAAGATGATGGCGTGGTTATGCTTTACTCTGCCGCCCCAGGTAGTCCACTAGGTGAGTACTCGTACGGTTACCGATTGAATTCAGTTACCTAAATCTGAAATAAAGGGAAGGTGTTGTCCCACGAGGTGGGACATTGGGCTGGTACGTAATAGAACTCAGCTGTATCGAGATATCGAGCCGATATACACGTGATTTATAGGCCTCTATCATACATTTGAGGGCGGCTGTAGTGGTCCAGGCAAGCGATCGATTCGTTTTGCTCAGCCTGGCTTCCCTGACAACTTCGAACGGCATGCAGGCGACTATGTAGACGATACTCCGCCAGAGGCGTCTCCTTCTCGTGACTGTCTGGTCGGTCATGACACTTGTCCTGGAGGAGGCGTTGATTCAGTTCATAATATGTAAGTGAATATATAAGGATAAACTCACACGAGCCCAAACTCATTGGAAGCACACGTAGCATGAACTATGCTGGAAGCTCATGCATGACTGAGGTATTTACGTCACCAAATTAGAGTGAAGCCGAATACTTACACTCACCGTTAGTTTACAATTGGGCAGATTGAGCGTATGAAAGGCCAACTAGGGGTCTATCGCGGGTTTCGGTGACGGGATAAGATTCCGCCAAAGTTACAGCTGCAGAATTGTCCCTCAGCGCATACACATATTATTATAGAGCATATATCCTCTTATTCTGAGTTAGAACACGTTAAATTTCTTTTTTGTATACTTATGCTTTCTCTCCTTTTGTCAAGCTGATGTTCCAAAGTGGAGTTTATCAAATGGAACCAAGCGTAAGCCGTTCGAATGATTGCAAATGTGATGGAACCCTGGTCTTGTGACGGTTGGAGTAGCCGGGCGCTTGTCTATCTTCAACGTTTCATGGAGAGCTACCTCCAGTCTGCGGCTGTCAGTCGACACCACTACGCTCTCGCCCACAAAGTTGAGAATGCCAAGACCTTTCAAGAAGCAGATGAAGCTGTATGGGCTGAGGTTGCTCGAATAAGGGCCAAGGCCGCTGGGGGATTAGTGAGTGACTAGGAATTATTTTTATCCTTATCATAATTGAGGTTTGTGTAAGACAGACGCATACCCTGAACTCGTAATTTTGATGTACTGTTATACTGCTGCCGGCACTCGAAGCATCTCCGCTTCGGACTTGGAATTTGCGCTTTCGCCGGCAGTAAACCTCGCCGCCACTGGACGGGGGGTCAATCAACGTCGGATAGGTGGGCTTTTCGTATTTTACCCCTCTCATGGGTTGAATTGACAGGCCAATACATAGGTTTCACGTTCTGTGCCTTGTTTATGCCTCCGGATCATCCTCTCCAGCTAATGCTTGTCAATACAGTTCGTAAGGTTCGCCGTCGCTCCTTTCGGTGGCGAGAATATACATCACTCAGCTCCCTAGACATAATAGGAGATTGAAAGTAAAGAAACGGCGCGCATTGTACTGGCTATGGACTTTATTGTTGCGTGCCCAAGCGAATTTCTTGCCCCAGCAGTTACGCCCCGTCTAGAGGCTTTGATCTCCCATAAATCGTACGCATTTTGATTTCTTGTCATTTCTCCAACTTACCTCTCCTACGGCTTATACCCTAATAGTCAAAATATCCGGCGGCGTGCAGTGTTTGTTCTTCAGGCTTTGGATTCTGGTATCCACCGGCCTTCGACTGATTCGCCCGGTCCGATCGATAGTCATCTTTCCCACTATAACTTGACAATCATACGTCGCTTGACGCGTGCCGCACGGGAAGACCACGTGAGGCAGGATGAGACTGGCGCTGTGGATGCCTTGTTAAGTGGGGCTAGGAAGTTACTAGAGGTATGTTCTCGCTTGCTTCGGATGCTGGGCTCGTATCAGCTTATTCACCAGTATTGCGTGTATACAGTCAGGAACCCTAACTCCAACGGAAGTGGTCCCCTCAATTGCTGCCCTTTTAGAAAAGACTGCTTTCGGCTCTCTAACGGATAAACGCAAATCTCAGCAGACTCATAGATCCCCCAGGCTTGTTACCTCACTTGTTGCTACACTCCAGAGTGGTGTGGTCTCTTCGCGAAGAGAGTTGCTATCGGACAGGTAAATAATCCTAATTTCCAGGTTTATCACTCATCTAACTTCATTTCTCGTGTTGTTTTCCTTGGCCTGTTGCTTCTTGGGTGTGAAGTATGTTGATAGATGTCGCCAAGCTCGCTATTCGAGTGATACGTGCCTTTGCGGAACGACCCGGTTTGTACATATTATACTTTTGCTCCGCTTTTGATTATTAAAGGTACGAATTTTTTAGCATCTTCTCAGGTGTTACAAACATTCCGGCTCCTCGGCACATTACCAGTTCCTCTTGTCCATTCCCTTTTACAACCCAACGCGATCCCATCGCCTAGTCCAAGCCCCCCTCAATCTAAGTCCACGGCACGTCATCCAGCCCTAATCCTGCGGCCTCTTCTGGTGTCCCGCGAACCAAACGAACGATGGGTGGGTCTAGCATGTCTCAAGGCACTGGATGCATGTTTGTGGGCTGGTGTCCCTCTTCCCGGATCAGAAGATACTATTCCGCCTGTATTCGATGAGTGGGAGGTACAAGCAATCATGCGAGGGTTAGGGGATTCGGACAAAACGCTTCGCCAACTTGTAAGTCTTGATTTCAACGTTATCTTATTACCTTTGTCGATAGTATTAACGCAATGATCTAAGACAATGCGTGTCTTACATGGTGTCGATCCACAACTCCTTCACGCCTACCTTGAACAACTTATCACACCCCCACCCTCTTCAACAATCACCAAACAACAACCAGGCGCAGCGCTCGAGGTACTTTCGTTTTTGTACGCGAAGGACGGAGCGGGGTTCGCAAGGGGCGTAGGCAGAATACTGGATAAAGATGCTGGCAAAAGAGGTATGGATGAGACGATGATCGAGGGGGTTGTCTCGATTATTCATGAAAGTTAGTCAACACCGTTCATAGTATTGAATTTCCAGCTATTGACTAAATTCGTTAGGTGACCAAACGTTTCGATCTGCGTTCGCTGACGCGATGTTACAAAGGGCTGGAAGGTCTCGTGATACATCATTAGTCTCCCCCATCACTCCTGGGTCCCCCTCAAGCTCCACAGAAAAGGGCCCAACCATCTCGTCGACTGATCCTACTACAACTTTGCTCTTTGCCATAACATCGAATGATATTACTCTTGGTGCGGCGAGAGCTGTTGAATTATTATTAGGACTACTAGACGGCAGGGGCTGTGAGTCGGTTTATCATTGATCTTGGTTTCAAAGACTGATACAGGATGATATATGTAGCTGGAATGCAGGAGGTACTCCTATTAGCCGCGCTCCGACTTCTACCCCACCTGGGTGCAGAGATAGGGGCCGCTAGCGCGCGTGTCGAGGTGTTTAGTCGAAGTCCGGGTTTGGGACGACACATCCGGAGGGTACGTTTACACCTCACAAATTGATTAGTGCTGATATATGACGTATAGCGGTGTGAGTTGTTTATTCGACATGCGAAAGATCCTGATGGACTCCAAAAACTCGTTGACAAGACGCATACAAGTTCGGTATGGGCCTCGCAATCGCAAAGCCTTTGCCTACCAACTCATTTGCTCTTGCTATTATTTAGCTACCCGAGTTTCTTCAAGCCTTACTTTCGTCCGACCCGCCATCTAATGCACAACCCATGCCGAAAAAGGCCGCATCCCCACCGCAGTCTCCTGAGGTTACGACCGGCCGTACAACTATCTCGCCCACCTTTTCCACCGTCTCTCTCTCCAACTCCCCCGCGCTACGATATGATGCCTACGCTCCGCCGCAACCTGCCCCTCGTCGAGCTCGCCCTGGACTACAATCACCATTCCACCGAGAGAGTGGCGATTCTATCACTTCTGATGGTTCGCCGTTTCTCAGGGGGGGCGAGGACTTGGCTGGAGAGATGGTACTTCAAGCAGCAGATGAGAGACGCAAGAGCAAGGGGAAGGGCAAAATGAGGGAATCTACGAGCCATCTACAACTTGACATACATGGGACGCCAAGGACGATTTCTGGAGCTGAAGGTTCGCCAAACCCAAATGCCGATTTGATTACCCTGAGCGCAGTTGAGTCGCCGTTCCGAGAAGAGACAGAGTTCGGGACGCTCAATATGTCCAACTCGATGGTGGCCGGCACGACAGACCCCACCTCTGACTCCACAACTATATCCTCGCCTCGGTTTCATACGGCACCCATGACATCTCCTCGCTTGGCTGGATCAGACCTCGCATCCGCCGACGCCGACGCTATCTGGAACTCATTTGATATCGCGGAAGGAGATATGGTACTGGGGAAACAAACGTTGCGGGGGTGGTGCGAGCGAGCACCTGATCACGTAGGTGGGATGCTGCGCGAGATGGGGATAGGGTTCGTGACGCAGAGAGTTGCGTTGGAAGACGGAGCTAAAGCTGGTGAGTATCAATATACCGATGTAGCATCATAACATATTCAGTTGAAGTAGGCAAGGAACCAGAGGTGTTTGCTTATATACCTTCGCCAAGCGAGAGCCCCGATAGCGAGGTCGCGAGAGCGGTGGTGAGACTGAAACCTGCGGACGATGGGAGCTGTTTGTGGATGCTGAGATGTGGAGAATGGGAATTGCGAGTGAAGATTAGGAAGTTATTAGATGGGGAGTTGAGTTGATGCTATACAAGCAATATGACCTTGTTTGAACCAATATTTGGATTATCTGAGCATACATATATGTGAAGCTGTTTTGAATGAAACGCGTTGAATTTTGGTGCGGCCGTCGAACCTAAGATTTCGCTCAATCCCCCAGCCGGGCACCGTGTCATCAATTATAATAGTTCCTAAAAATAGAATATTAAGGCTTAAGCCTGCTGCGGCACCCCTGTTTCCTTTTTTTCTCTCTGTATCGTGATCCTGTTCTGTCTATTTTCTCTCTTGTGACTCTGATGTCGATACGTAAGGCCATGCCTTCATTCGACAATAAATCATCGATTTTCTTAAATAAAAAAAGAACCTATCGGCGCATGGTGGCAATATATGCTCCTGCGATTGCCTGAAACACAGACCCGCCCTGTGGTGCGTTTGTGCCGAGATCAATAAATCCGACACCAAGCGCAGTAAGCTGTAGGCGGGAGCTTAATCTACGAGCTAGCGACTCAGCAGGAGGTGCTAGGCGTCTAGGTTGAATCAGCCCGAATAGTATGATTTGAGCTCACAATACGATAATTTGCTAATGGTGATTGACTCACTCGTTCTCGATCAGATAAAGAATTTTCGAGTTGGCATCCAATCGAATTAGGCCTTCCGTAAATTCACGATGAAACTTGTACTTCCAGAGCACACCAATAATCCAACCTCGAGCCTCGATCGAGCTAGAGTAAGTTGTTGGAGCCATTAGTAACTTCTTATTATCGAGGTAGCATTAGGTCAGAGACCGATATACGCACTCATAAGATAGGAGGTCCAGAATGCATCGAACCCCGTGCAGATCTTGGCTTACAAGGTACTGGGCTACCTGTTCCTCGTGCTTGAATCGCCAAAGGAGCTTGAGGTACGGTAGCAGTGTGTTCTCTCTGGCTTTGATCCGTCTCAAGCGACCGAAGGTCATAAACCACGGGGGCACAATTAACAGCTAGAAGGTTGAATCCCGCCAGAATCTCATACCTAAGTTCGATGGTTGCGAGTAGGTTCCGTAGACCATGAGTGCCAAGAAATATGCTTGTACGCTCGGGAGCTTGAGCTCGGGTGTCAATAGGGTTCTCTGCCAACAGCTTGTTTAAAACATATCCTAGCCGAAACAAGATATAGGAGTCCTCTGAGCTAAAAAAAAAAAGCGAAATGCACAGGTTAGCGCAAGATACCAACGAGTACGAGGTGAAATATGGAGGCGCTTACTATTTTGACATCATCTCCGAGAAGTTGGAGATATGTCGCGCTGCTAAGTGGTGAACGGAATTGTGGAGTAGGAGGTTATCAATTTCTATCATTGCTTGAGTTTTTGTTGTCGTATCAGTAGCTCTACGATGTTAGAGTTGTAAACTGTGTATCCCGTTCTATGTAGCCTCAACACTTACACAATCTCCTCTAGATGGAACAGAATTGCGTGGTATGATGCAACTCGATGTGGAGTATATGCTATGTCGGGGTCGACTCGTGAATCGAGTAACTCATGACCACCTGTACCATCACTCTCGTACAGGTGAGAGGAAAATTGCATTGACAACGAGACCTCTCGTTGTTCGAAAGGGCTAGTCAATGTTTTAGCCTGGTGGGATTGATTTTCGGTTCGGTTCAATACAATACCTTTTATCTCTGATTATTCCCACCAAAAATGGGGTCAGTTCATAGTACGGCATGAATGAGTGAGCCATTGGGGATTTTGCCATGCATGATAAGAGCTTCAAAGATCGAGCTCGGACGGTGAAGCCAGGTGAATCATCCTGACATAACCAGAAGTGCGACCTGTACGCCAAGGAGTTCAGCACTGAAACTCAATAGAGGGAGAAATTCTCATAAATAAGTACTCACGGTAGCCTCATGGTCACGATTAATAACGAAATTACGTCGTACGGTGCGAAGAACAACTCTTGAAGTAACGAGGCTCGTGTCTTGGCTTCAATGTCCTGGAACTCAGCTTCTGGTCCTCCAAAAAAGTTCGCCTCGTGTTTGATAAAGAAACAGATGAAAGAGTCAATGGCTAGCCGAGCCAAGGGAGCCAGCTTTGATATGATGGCCGCACTAGCCTAGTGGTCAATTCATGAACCTTTGAATCGTCCACAAAATATCCTCACCAAAGTAACATATAGGTGCATCTAGAGATTGTGATATGGGTACCTGATTGAATTACCTCATCCTGCCATTCCTCCCGTCTTGTTAGCTGATGAAACATCTCGGCTAAGCTAAATTCGCTTTGTCGCTGCTTGGGGGAATCAGCGACGAGTTGGCGAACATAGCCCCGAAAGGGGTGTTGAGAGAGCCTACATAAAAAGTATGACTTGAGATCAGCATATAACCTAGGTGTCGGTGGAATATATTACGGAACAATGATACGAGACCTCGTATTGATATCTAGTGAGGTTCGAGCGGAAGGTTCCGCACTGCTAGAACGCGGGCTGTATCTATTCCTGAGCCGCTGAAACTTCGATACTTTTCCCTGCTCGAGACGTTTGGCAATACCATCCCACGTTTGGCCAATTCCGCTAAAAAAATTGTACGGAATTTCAGTGCGAAGTCATGTACTGTATAATAACAAGATTCAATTACCTACCGACCAACTCGGTTGCAGTGGATCGGGCCTTAGATATGGCGTCGAGTGTGTCAACCGCCATACCCTCTCCTATGAGAGCATCCATCGGAATGGTGGAAGCTCCTCCAAAGCGCTGGTTCAGTTTGTCACGAACCCGTTTAAGTCCGATGCGCTTGTCTTTCGGCAACTCAGGGGAGGCCTCGTAATCAAGATCGGTAGTAAAGCAATGGTACAACGTGGTCATGGCGGCGTGAGCTAACGTCCAACAGTTACACTTGAACAGGTTGTAAGACGGGGCGAGATCGTGAAACATATTGAGAGCGGCGATGATGTCCCCTATTGTCGGACCTCGGTAGATGACTCTCGAGCCGTCTCCAGTGTGATCAACATTAGGCCCTTCAAACTTGGTTATTCGTTTGAAAGTGTCAATGAGATAACAGGTAGTTTCAATCTCAATTTTGTCTTCAGGAGAAACGAAGCAGGCGAAGTCATCCGGCATGCGGCGATCGAATCGAATCACCAGACCATTCAGAAATAGATCTCTGTAGGCTTGTGGTTGAGCCGTTTGCGCAAGAGCCGTAGGTGGTAGCCCATGAGAAAGGTATTCGTCCACATCTGCGATCGGAGGAACATATGCGATCACGAACTCGTGCCACAAGGCAAGTTTACTCAGAAATTTCCAACGTTCGAGGCGAATGATCTCTGTGGAATAGAGCGGTTGGGCTGTTGCCCATGTCGAAAAGGTAGCTATAGGAATAGGCACAAAGTCACGAGAAACGTAAGGCATACTTGATGAGAGGTAGTCAAGTTCCCTACTTTCGCCTCCTAAATATATATCTACAACCACCCATAGGCTATGCAGTTTTGCCTCTCGGTGCTGTGCTAATTTATCAATGAGCTCCAATAATTAAGGTACGTGGAATCTCGGTTTCGAACTTCGTATGACGTAAAGTCCAGGCCTAAGGCTCCACGGCCCCGAGGTAGATGGACATGACTCGTGAAACGAGTCTCTCTAGTAAACTAATTCCTCGCCAAGGGAGCGTTTCAAGCACAATCAGTACGGTACAGTAGACACTAGTCTCGGGCACGGTATTTAAGGAGTTTGTAATGCAACCCCGGGATCTAAATCCTATACATACATCCTCGTTGCTGAATATGGGTATATGCGGAAGCTATTATGGCTGTGCAACAAATGATCGAGACCACTCGCGATTGATCGGCGCATGCTAAATTAAGCCTGCTGTAATTTCAAATTTGGAGACTCAGGAAGCAACTGCGGAACTTTCCTCTAAACTCAACGCCGTTGACAAAGGGGCAATTCTACTGCACTATGCACACGACATGACGCGTGTAATGAGTCGGTGCTCGCAACTCCTTTTCCCTCGCGCACGCAGCTCCGTCCTCCGAATAACACCCACCTTGATCCTCTTAGGAGTTTTAGCACTTTCAGTCCGGCCCTCCTCCCCTGGCCAAAAAGCCACAACGTTGGGCAACATTTGACACACTAAACTGAAGCGATACCGGTCCATAAAAAACCAGACTTGGGATATATTTCGAGCAGACCTGACCTATTTTTTGACTAGCCGCCTCTTCGAAAATACCAAGCAAGGCCATTCAGTAAAGCTCACACGTGAATATAATCAAAAGACGTATACGAGTCAGGTATGAATCCGTAACAATGGCAAGGAGCGTTAAACTGGCGGTAGTACCAAGTTCAGAGGAGGGGAACGAGATAGCGCGAAAATGAGACTAGTGTCTGACGGATTTAGGGAATTGTAGAACGAGAATGGAGTCAAGGTTCGAGACAATTACGACTACCATGCGGTTGACGATGAGTAACAGTGCTCCGCTCGTCGAGGGCTGAGACGTTGAACTCGGATACCGTCGACGTACTATCCATAATCGTGCCGTGCCCATTGGGAGCGAGGGAGGCGGAACACTTCCCGCATTGCCTGCCATGATAGATCGAGGCGCCACAGGTGTCGTATCATTCACAGCATTCAAGTATCATCCCGTTCCAAGCACGTCGGACACGCTGTTAGTCGTCCAGCTATTCGCAGTAATAAGGGATAAGATCTTGATAGCCTGTTTGGTCAACTTGTGTTCGAGGATGGTCGGCCTGGGCAACCAGCTTTTGTGCGCCTGTGTGAAGAGTCTTGTAGATCTAGCAAAGGCATGACCCTGGCCAATCTTTTAGTCGTCGGTACTGCCATTCCAGATGATACTTGTCAAACAAAGAATGTCCTATGAAAATGTACGGATAATGATCTATCGTTTTTCATGTGTGAGGGATAAACTGAAGTACAGAAGCAATCGCCTCCACACGCCGATCGATTCACCATGGGACAGGCGCCAGTATCCGGGCAAAAGGTCGCCAGAACCGTCAATAGCTGCATGGTCTATTCAAGCTCTGCTACGATAATTTTGTTAGACGAATGAGGAGTGTGTTGATGTAACTAGGACCGTTGAGGTTCGCCGGCCTCGGATTATGGAACGACCATACAGTTGGGAACATCAATTGCCTGATCTAGGCTTCGACAGTGCACAGCGTTAGAGCGGACGCAAGGATTCTTGGGACTTATGGTACCTAAACCATTCCAATAGATTCCGCCAGTTGAGCTGACGGGGTAGACGAGCGGAGCCTTCCGACGGTAATGGTAGCGGTAACTAGCGGGCCGGGAAGGGTCTACCCGTAGCTAGGTATGCACTTCGTCCACTGTATGTGTTTATTAGCTTACGACGGTAAGAGACGGTTTATAATCAGACGCACCAGTGAGCTAGACTCGCTCCATCTCGCAAATGACTTGCGGCGCCGCACGACCATTGTCTGCACTACAGGCCATTTCTTGCAGATAGTGCCAACCTGCGCAACCAGAGATAGCACGAGCCGGATACAGCCCAATAAAGTATGGTGGGGATTACATAAATTTATGAAAGACCCAGCGGCGGTCGCGTTCTGAGCGTTGGGAGGTGAGTGGAGGTTGTGGACGTCACAAGTTGAGCGCAAATGGTAAGCGCCCGGCTGTTGATGCTGTCATGCTGACATCATCCGGGATCCCACTGTAGGGTTGGTGGCGAGAAAGCGATTTCTCCCGGAGGCCTCTTCTCTCCCTCGCTTCCACCACGTGCGCGAATCAGTCAGCCGGCTGAGGTAAGAGGTTCGGCGAAAGGGTCTTGTCTTCGGAGATGCTGAGTCATGAGTACTGGCCGATCCACATCCCCAAAGCAATGCCGTCGTCCCGTCGCACCACCAACTAGTTACATGATTTAACCCCCGCCGTTGCATTGACATCAACGTCGCTCCCTGAAGCTAAGCTCCATGTATGTAATGTTTTTGAATACACGATAGCTTGCTCGAATGTGCTTGAGTCACTGTTGCCCGAAACTATGAGCACTCCTGCGGGTATTCAAGCAACGCAGTTCGTACAGACTCCGGTTTGTGCTCAAACGATATGCTGGTATCCAAGGAAATTAGTGCTTTGCTATCCCACTCTGCTCGGTCTACTTGCACCCTATTATACTATGACGACTAACTGTTGCTGCGGCTCTGGGACCGGATACCAGTGCCCCGTTTGTCCCAATATCGTCCCATTCGAGTTCGAGTAGTATTAAAACGTTACAAGGGGCTCTAATAGGCCTTGTACGTTTCGTGTGTCTTCAAAATTTCACCCTCAAGACGGATATACGCCCAGCGTGAATTACGTGAGTTTTGTTACTATGACGAATCGCGTTTCAAGGCCAGTCCGTCTGCCATGTAGCTTCGTTGTTCGCATAGTATTTTTAGCGCACAGGGAGCAGCGGGCTTTGTTCTAGTACCTCATACCCGTAAGTTTCCCCATCCTATGGCGCATACACTCTCGTACCTAACCAGTAAAACGGATCAAGCACCTCTTTCTGCGTCTCGGATCAGCTCTAATCCACCATTGCCCTTAAAGAGGGTGCTTTTAAGTGACTTGTACTAATATATGATAGCGCTTGACCTTACTGAAGCAGAACTTAGGCAACAGCATGAATGGCGTACCTGGAAGAACAACAATACCACCTCCGTTCACATCTCCTGAGGGAGTGTCGTACTGTCTAATTTGCTGTATGCGATAGGATTGGATTTATACCTGACAACAAAATCGATTCAAAACAAGATAGCGACGATGTGTGCATCCCACCAGCTTGGGCAGACTGCTGACCGATTGTGGCTGTGCTGATTCGGAGATGGGGTCAGCCGGGCTTCGGCTGCTTCGGAGAAGCTTTGTAATGCTGAGGTGAGGGAGAGCGGAACCTTCTCCTTCGCTCTCGCCACCAACCCTAAGGCTTCACCAATAAAGTAGCGCTGAGTCAGCAACGTTTAACCTAGCACAGCATACACGCGACTACATCGACTTGATGGGCAAGCACTACACCTGGCATCCTCACAGTCAACCGCAACAACTCTCGCTCATCTCGTAGTGGATTCTAGCTCTTATTCCTCTTTTGAACCGATAACCGCCTAAAAAAATCCTTAGACATGTGGGGGACTAATTGCCACCAGAAGCAGGACTTATTCTATACAAACCAGCCAAACAAGGTATCGAGGCTAATAGAACTTGAAATGGCAGTTGATATGATTCTAAAAGCTTTCATCAAACCAGCGCTGGAGATTTTCCGAGCCCGTTGAGGATGAATCGAGTAGAGCAAAGCGGCTCAAGTTACGGAGCGAGAACAGCGATGAAATAACTCAAATGACTCGGCAGGCAGAGTTATACGAGTTGGAAGGAGAGCGAAGACACGCCGCTGAACTAAGGCTTAGGATATCCAAGAGAAGCTTCGGAGACTTACACCAACATACTTTCAAAGCGACGTATGTTCTTGCGAATATTTATGCCGAACAAGGTTTACTTCGAGTGGCCACAACTCTTCAAGCCCAGGCGCTGAGTCGGCAAAAAGCCACTCTCGGAGATGATCATCTGGATACCATGCAAGGTATGCATAACCTGGCGGGCACTTATCTCAGGCAGCGTCGATTAAAGGAAGCGGAAAGTCTGGAGCGACGTGTTGTCTCCGTACGAAGGCAGATTCTTGGAGAAACGAGCACCGAAACACTATGGGCTATGCATCGGCTTGCCCTAATCTATCATGAGCAAGGTCGACAGAGGGAAGCCCAGAAGCTAGATAATCAGATTCAGCAATTAACTTCGAAGAACCATACCTCAAATCGAGAAAACTCTGGCGGTGTATTATCTATATATAAATTGATTGAGCAGAACAAACCAGTGGCTTCTGAGCTTGATCAGCTGGCTCGAGCTGCGTTGGCACGCGCAGTTAGTGACTTGGCGTGCGAGGAGGCGGTATCCGAATCCCTCAATTCTGATGAGGACAGTTTCGAAATGAGGGATTGCGATTCGGTGAGTAGAACATAAACCCTTCACAACAAATAACCAATTCTTTTCTAAAAGCCTTCTGACCCCCTGGATGGAGTGTTAAAACCCCAGGTGTGTGACGTTTGCAATTATAGCACCCGATGTAACCTGATAATATGCGCTGTTGTAGGAGAATGAGAACTGCATCTCAACCATCATGGTAAGAATCGAAGTCCCTCCACCTTTCTACGTAGCCATTGCAACTCAATCGATGCAACTTTCTAGCCTATGAAAGATGTGTTCAGGCTTCTCCTTGATGGCGGCTGTCTGGATCTCACGAGCGAATTGGATTCAGCCCTATGTCCGACCGCTCCGTACGCAGGCGGCCGATTTAGCGATGTGTGGTGTGCAGTACGTCAAGACCGAGCCCAAATAGCCATCAAGTGCCTGCGTCTTCATACTAACTCAGAGGGCTGCGTCAAGAATGTAAAAGTAAGTAGAATCATCATTGTTCGTTATCGTATTCAAAGGGGATAGCGTGCGGCGCGAGAACTGTGCTATTGGTCCAAAGCAAATCACAAGAATGTACTTGAACTGAAAGGTATTGCAATATTCCGCGGTCGATTAGCGATGATCTCCCCTTGGATGTCGAATGGAACACTATACAGTTATATTTGGAAGAACCCAGGTGTGAATCGATGGGAACTGGTTTGTTCTGTTATAGCGAAACGGTGTCAAGCCTACTTATTGTGTTACAGTGTACACAGGTTGCGGAGGGATTAGCATATATTCACCGCATTGGAATGGTGAGCACAACAATATTCCGTTATGGAGGATACGATGACCTCAATGACGGCTTTTTAAGGTACACGGTGATCTCAAAGCGGTGGGTATAACGAGAGGAAACTAGCTAAGCAATATCTCTCAACAACTATATAGGTCAATGTCCTCGTTTCAGACGAAGGAACTGCCAAGCTCAGTGATTTTGGAAACCACATCTTATCCGATCACTCAATTGCGTTCGCTGCCACCTCGTATATAGATGGGGGGACCTCTCGCTGGATGGTGGGTGGTTTTCAGGCATATTGTAATTAAGAGATAATCGCTTGCTGACTGTCAGGCGCCCGAACTTCTTCTGGAGGAAGACGATGATGGCATTATAGTGGATCGGAGTATGCCTGCAGACGTTTATGCGCTAGGAATAGTGAGTGCGCTCGTCTCTGGCATCTTACTCCCAGCTTAA
Organism: Ceratobasidium sp. 428; assembly: GCA_019623705.1. Taxonomy (NCBI): domain Eukaryota; kingdom Fungi; phylum Basidiomycota; class Agaricomycetes; order Cantharellales; family Ceratobasidiaceae; genus Ceratobasidium; species Ceratobasidium sp. 428. The sequence continues at coordinate 57,511 of WSTJ01000006.1, forward strand.
CCTTATCTACAGACTATACTTGTACGTTGACTTTTACTTGTATTTGACTCAAGATTGAATATTTTACTTATCCTCCAACAGGAAGTTCTAACCGGCCAGCCTCCCTACTCGGAGTACAAAACGGATGCTTGGGTGATAAAAACAGTGATTGATGGAACGCCACCCAGGCGACCCACTGAATTGTCGAGTGAATCGAGATTTGGTGACGAGCGATGGGCGATGCTACTAGAGTGCTGGCGGAAGCAGCCCAAATCTCGGCCTGTGGCGATCGAAATCCAGAAAAAAGTGAGTGTTATACTAGCCTTTTCCATTTCAGGAGAGTAGGTTGTTAAAACAATTTGAAGATGACTACCCTCGGATTGAGACCTGTGACTGTAAGTACACTGAGCTCGTTGTCATGAATCGCGAAATTAGACGGGACATCGGCAGAGTCAGCAGACGCTCGTCGGTGTCGAACGGGAGGCCAAATGGTCATACATTTCAGCAGAAACTGTAAGGTCGAAGCCGTGCGTCCATGCGCACCAAATCAGGTGACGCTAACTATGCACTATTTCTAGTCGGTTTCGAGTGCTTTCATCTCTCTGGTTCTTCATGGATGCAATGATATAGGTTCTCGTTTAGATTTATCAAGCTTCCCTGAGGCAGCTTTGTCCGGAGGTCGATTCGGCGACGTGTGGCGGGGTAATCTCTTGGATAAAACCAAAGTTGCGATGAAAAGCCTGAGGCTGCACACGGCGGGCGAAATGAGATCAAAGGTTGTAAAAGTAAGTTGTAGACCAAACCAATTGATGTGTTGCTGCTCACCTATGTAGCACGCGGCGAGGGAGTTATACTCCTGGTCTAAACTCAAACACGAAAACGTGCTAGAGCTCTTCGGATTTGCTGTGCTAAAAGAACAGCTGGTCATGATATCACCCTGGATGGAGAATGGCACGCTGCATAGCTATACTCAGGAGCACCCGGATGTAGAGCGCTGGCGCTTGGTATAGCATACATCACGCCATCTCATGTGGACGAAACGCTAACTCCTCCCTTATTGGGCTAGTGCTTGCAGGCATCAGGAGGGCTTACGTACATTCATGGTGTTAAGATGGTCAGTGCATTATCTCTGTTTGCTACCTCACGCTAGATGTGTATATCATCCAGGTACATGGTGATTTGAAGGCTGCAAGTAATGCTGCTCTTTATGATATTCAACAGGCTGATATCACGGCTCAGAATAACATCCTCGTCTCCGCGGAAGGCGTTGTCAAACTGACCGACTTTGGAAACTCTGTGTTGACGGACCTGTCGCTTGGATTCTCTACTACTTGCATTGCGGGCGGAGGGACGGCCCGTTGGATGGTGAGTTATTCCTGAATGGCGACCTGTAAATCTGATAATTGAAGCTGTGGATGTTCTCATGAGGCTCCAGAGCTGTTCGGCCAAGAAGATGTGCCAGAGGCCGACAGGAGCATGCCAGCAGACATATATGCGTTTGGAATGGTGAGCCGCGCATTGAATACCTACATCGCTGAGCTCTTAACATATTGGGCATATAGACAATTCTGGTTAGTAGCGTTGAGACTTTTTACCCACATGTTCGTTATACGTTTTGTTTTAGGAAGTAATGACTGGGCGTAAACCTTACTCAGAGTACAAACGAGAACCTGGGGCAATCTTGGCCGCAGTCCAAGGAAAACACCCTCGGCGGCCAGACGAACTTTCGTCGCAGACTCGTTTTGGGGACGGGAGATGGAACTTGATGGTTGCATGCTGGAACATGCAACCTGACCATCGTCCGAACGCCGAGCGGTTAACCGCCATGGTATGTAGGCTACTCCGTAACACAAGTTGTTGTACTTACATGAGTGATCTCAGATGGCAAGCCTGGTATAAACTGCTGCCCGGGATATTTCAATGTGTCTTGCGGTGCCAATGTTGATTGTTGTTGGCATCATAATATCAACAATATACTTGACTAGCTCTCGTCTACGGATCTCCTGTTGCAATGCATATAATATTCTTGTCGCGTAGACGAGCATCACCGATGAGTGGTGGAGGAGAATCGCAAATGCTCATCTGGCTTTTCTGTCTGCTTGTCAGACCGCCACTGGAGACATGGTGTTATCGGACGAAGCAATTCACTTAGCGGCTGGGATGCTCATGGCAGGATACCGAACGGTAATCGCAACCATGTGGCCCATCGGGGACCAAGATGCGTCGATTGTCGCTGAGAAGTTCTATGAGTATATGCTGAAGGATGGGATACCGGACTCGAAGAAGGCTGCGAGGGCGCTACATCATGCGGTGGGCGTCTTGCGAGAGCAGGTAGGCGTGGCGGCATATCGGCGATGGGCTCCGTTTATCCATATGGGCATTTAAGACCGAATGACCTGTCTTTCTCGTTACTTAGTCATGCACTTTTTGTATAATCTCATGTCTATATGCGTATTTGGAAATCTGTTAATTTATCCTCGAAAAATTGGAACCTTAGAAATCAATCGCGGCATCACCGGCCGGCGAGCAGAGAGGGTTGGTTATAAGAAACATGAGACTAGATGATAAAGCAATGTATGAACATGCTTCCCCGTCGTTACTAGACACACAGCGAAAACCATACTCAAAGAGACTAACTGGGAATTTGCGCTACGCAACTGGGAAAGCTCCCGACAAGGCATCAAGCTTCGGGATCGTTTCCCATTCATCGAGCCCAGCCTCTTCCTCTCCACCATCGATCGACTCCCGAGATCCCACGCTACACTCCTCTTTCGACTCATCACGGGGCATATCCAGCTCCAGCGACACCTCCACACGATTCACGCTGTGGACTCGCCGATTTGCGAGGGTTGTAGGGACGCGCCTGAAACCGTTGCGCACTTCATTCTTCGCTGTCCGAAGTACGCTCGACCCAGGTAAGACATCCTCGCCTCCAAGGGCAGGGATTACCTCAGTCTTTCGTTTCTTTTCTTCAACAAGATCGCTTTCCCGGCTCTCTTTCATTACATTCATAGTACCGGTCGTTTCCGTGACCATCTTAGATAGTAACCTTATATGCGTAGCTTTTCTTCTTTATATTGACTCGAGACTCTGAGCAAAGTTTTGTCACTAGTTAGTAATAGCCTCGGCACCACTGTTTCCTTCTTCTTGATGTTTTGTGCCACTGTTCTCTTTCTCTCTCTCTATGACTCTGATGTCGATACATAAGGCCATGCCTTCATTTGACAATAAATTATCGATTTAAAAAAAAAAAAAAAAAAAAAAAAAAAACATGCTTAATGACTTGCTCCTATGTGAAATGGGGAGAAACTTGGAATTCGGGCGGAGGATTTTACCACGCGATCGTTACATTTCATCTGAAAATTCAAGTAGTCGCTGAAATCCCTGAAGGTCAGTTCCACGACCCAACGCCCCACCGCCCCGCGACTCCACCTGAAAAGGCCAACTTCAGCTGATATTTAGCTTAAGGCTTTCAAAACTCAACCTGAGTTTCAGGAGTTCCCCTTTTCGCAAAATCTATTGATACGCTCATGCCTCGCGCTGTGAATAGTTGTGCCTGCCGAGTTCTAAATTGATGTGCCCGTACCGGGCTGTACACCTTGCTTGCTTGCCAAGAGAAAACTTGCATAACTAACAACATAGGCAAACGTAAAGGATTGATTTGTAATGTAAGCAAGCTAGCGCATACAGGTAACAAAACTTCAAGCACAATCAAATCAGACGTAAAGAGCGAGCAAAGTATACAAGTAAGATTAGGCACCGACTACAATTAACCGATAGACTGCTTTGAACACACTAAAGGATGACCGCGCAGGGCTCAAAAAGAGAAAGCGAACCTGCCCGACGTTGTCGAGCTAGCAGTTGGCATGGAGGTTATGGTCGCCTACAACGTCGAAACAGAGCTGGACGTTGCTAATGGGGTGCGAGGCGTAGTTCAAGAGATCATTCTTGACCGACGGGAACAAATCCTCGACGCACTCACCGAATCACCTAGGGAGGTAACTCTCACATATCCCCCTGAATGTGTCCTCGTCAAGCTCAACCACACCAAGGCTCATACACTTCCAGGATTGGAGCCAGTAGTTGTGCCAATTATCCCGATGGAACGAGGATACGAAATATGCTCCAGGGATGGAACTCACAAACGGGTTTTGAGACGTTGGAGTGGGGGGTGTGGCTGTGCCCATGTATATCTAGGTAGACATCACGTGTATAGACCTCACCCTTCCACTGCTACCGGACTCCCCGCGCCCCTCCGGGACCTCTCCACCTGGTGACGACTGTGGTTCAATACTCTACGTGTCCTTTACCGCTCTGAACCATCCTTGTGCGCTAACCAGCGCTTTCCGACGCGTTTTGACGTGATTGATACGGTTCTCCGCCGTGCACAGCCACACCAGTGGCCCCTCACGCTTTTTTGCTCGATTTTTGCGCGCTCCCCTTCTCTGACACGCTCATAACACGCTCTATTCGACTCTCCTCGCTTCAACGAGTAAAACTACGTCCCGACCTTCACATATAGCTCAGTTTTGATCGATACAGCGACGTTTTTCTCTTTTACTCCTTTTGCCAACACTCGGTATCACTCGTCGCGCATCCGCCATCCAAATAACGCGACAACCACCTCACATCTACAATCGTTCGATAGCCCAGCTCAGGCTGCGTCGATTGAGCATCTTTGCTTGGTCTTCTGTGTCCTATAGCAAGCCCGCCGTCTATTCTCTTACGGCAGCTCTAGTCCATATTGCCCTTTCTTTCATAAACCGTTTTATTTTTTTTTCGACTCTTCTACGCTCCTCAGCCCCTTGTTCGAGAGCTCTCTGCACCCTCTTTCGAACGACCGCCTGCGCTGCTGCTACATATCCCTGTACGCCGAGATCGTAGCACTTTCCCCAGCGCTTGCATCAGGAAAAGCCCCCCCGTTCCCCAAGTGCTTGGAAGTCCCCAAAGTCTTAAAAGTCGCCCGAGACAAGGTCTGACTTTCTAACTACTAGGGAGTAGTTTCCGAGCACTTTCAAAGTGCTCGCGAGGTAAGGGTCCAATTTGACCACTCACCGACCAGCGCCCGCCGGTCTCGCAGCTCCTGGCTGTCAGTCCGGCTCGGTGAACGCGCCGGTTCACAGGGTGTCCGGCCGGTATTCTGAGGCGGGGCGGTAATGCCGCGACCGGTCTAACGGGGTCGCCGACGGCTTATCAAAGCGCCGTCGATCCGTCAGGTTTGTTGGTGGCCGGGTTACGATGTTTTGCTTGATTGTTCATACGAGGGGAACTGCTTTTTATTTATACGTATTGAACAAAAAAATTGATACAAGCCAATAGCACGCATGTGCGGCCGGCGGGGACACGCAGAATTCGTGCGTTAGATCATCCAATGGGCCGGGCAAGGGCGTTGCGCCTTGGGCGCAAGGTGAAGAAACCTGGCGCGCGTGGCCTCGGGACCATACCGTGTCTCGTTGAGGCTCGTACTCGGCGGGTCGGGCGGTTAGAAGCCGTCTAGCGGGGCCCGCTGGTTGCAATTGTACAGGGCGGGAGGCTGGTCGCAAGGGGTGGGGTCGTCTAATCGCGGTAGGGGAAGCGGCGTGGATCCGAGCGGTCTTGGGTGAGGATTGGGTCACGCAGGAAGCATGGCAATATCAATTGTGCGCCAGTTTGACGCGCGTCGGTTGCAGTGCGGGCTCGGCAGGTTGCTTCGGGTGGACAGGGTGGCCGGAGCGGGGGTGACGGGCCGCTCGAAGTTGGGCTAGCAGGCGAGGGAGTTTTCTCTTAGCGTCGAGGGGCTCCCTGCAGGAATCGCAAATTCTGTACTCCAACGCGTTAGTTTGCGGCGGCGGGCAAGCGGTAGCAAGCAACTTAGCTGGTACGCAGTTGGTCGAGGTGGGTGGCGTGGTGAGTTGGAAGTAGCACGTGATATGTCACAATGCAACCGTGACTTAACGGATTTTTTTCGTCGAACATCCACCACGCCCCTCCGGCCCACTGCCAAAGCGGCGGTATCGCCCACCGCCGGTGGCCGTGCCTTCGTCGCCCTCGTTATTGCATCCTCAATGTGCCAATTACCGCCCCGGCCACTCGGTCAAAGTGCTGACCAAGGACATCGCACCGGTGAGTAGAGTCGGTTGTTCGCGTACTATACCACACCTGACTTATTGTATCCCTGTGTTTTCACACTCGTTCTACCTTCGCCTTGGCGTCGCCTCCGCATGTCTCGATCAACCACGCGGCCACCTTGTTCGCCCAAACTCACCCACGTCGCTGCCTAACTCGTTCTTGCCTGCTCATGATCGCCGGGCGCGGCTAAGCTGACCACACATGCTACCAGTACGCACATCCATTCGTTCGTCCAGGTTATTGCTAACTTGCCCAACATAGTATTACGATCTCTCGCGGACATTCGTACGTGCACATCCGTGTGCCGCTGACCCAATCACAACACCCCACTTTCGACGTGCCTTCCAGTGCAATAAATCTCGGCGCTCGCCCCTTCCCCCGTCTTTACTCGCTGCTATCGTGCACGTATTCCTCCCCCCTTTGCCGGCGCTTGTTTCCGGCTGCGCTGCTTGCTTCCTATGCACCTCGCTATATACATTCGATAGCTGAACTCCCTACCTCCCTCACTTTTGGCCATGCTTCAAACCCGTACTTTTGTTGTTTTTGATACATACAAATACAATCAATGTTTCTTCATTCCGTGCGCGATCAAGCAAAATGTTGTAACCCGGCCGGCGCTTTGATAAGCCGTCGGCGACCCCGTTAGACCGGTCGCGGCATTACCGCCCCGCCTCAGAATACCGGCCGGACACCCTGTGAACCGGCGCGTTCACCGAGCCGGACTGACAGCCAGGAGCTGCGAGACCGGCGGGCGCTGGTCGGTGAGTGGTCAAATTGGACCCTTACCTCGCGAGCACTTTGAAAGTGCTCGGAAACTACTCCCTAGTAGTTAGAAAGTCAGACCTTGTCTCGGGCGACTTTTAAGACTTTGGGGACTTCCAAGCACTTGGGGAACGGGGGGGCTTTTCCTGATGTGGCTCTCCGAGCCCCTAGACGGCCATTTATTTTTGTACTCGGCCAAATCTCGACCTCTCACCACGTTCCGTGCATCGTTCGAGTCCTCCAACGCGTGCACACTCGACTGTACTGTTTGTGGTGGCTTGTCCTGCCTCCTTGGTTACCGCCGCCGCTCTCGTTTGCTTCCCTCGGCTTACTCGTTCAACATTCGCACTCAGTGGTGTTTCATCTTTTAATCGCTCGTTCCGCCGCGGATTCTCGTCGCCCGTACACCGTTCGAATTGTCCAACTGCTATGCCTGCCGCCGACCCCCTCGATCAGCAAGCCGCACGCGCGTTCGAACAGGACTTACGTTACTACGTCATGTCCGGACGCGCCCCTCAGTCCAAACTCGATTGGTTTGAGGCGCTGCCTAAGCGGATCCGCCGCAGCCGGCGTCTGATCGACGAGGCGTTGGGTCCAGTGGAAGCAGCGGCAACCAGGGCACGCGAGGAGCTAGCAAAACAGAAGGCCGAGGAGTTTACGCGACACCTACAGATGGTTGCCGCACGATCGCAGCCACGGGACTTGTTGTGCCTACAGGGCAAAGCGGCAGCCGACATGCAGCGCGAGACCCAGCTCACGCCGCCGACCAATCTGGCGCTCTCGGACATCGAGCACAACCCGTGGGCCGAGTCCCGTACGGAAGCGCGCGACACGAGTGATGTTTCAACCACGACCACCCAGCGTGTGGAGCCGTGTCCTGTCCAACCGCGGGATCTTTCGTGTCTGCGGGGCAACGCGAAGCCATGGATGGGCATTGGCCGACGCAAGAAGCGCTGCCGGGCGTTTCATGCGATCGGCCAGGCCTATCTCTTCCGTCGTAAACTTGTCCCGCCGGCGGTTGCTGCCTCGGTTTTCACGCTTGAACAGGAACCCGAGGTTCAGCCCTGCCCTGACACGCCGCCCGACCTTCGCGAAGCGGTTTGGCGCCTTGACCACTCGATCTACGGCCTCGACGGTCCCTCCACTCCCGACATTCACTCCCTCGCGTCCCCTGAGCCCGAACCCGAGCCCGAACCCACGTTGCAACGCCCCATGTATCCACCCACGCCCCCTCCAATCGAGCAGATCCCAGTCCAACCGGGTGAACTCAATGTTTTTGGGCATGATGTCGACCCCCACTTTGCATACGTGGTCATGCGCGGGCGATGTGCAGTGGCGCCACATGCGGCTTGGTCGCTTCGGGATGCGGCGGTTTCAATCATGGCCGCACAGTATATCGTTCCTGATGTGCTGAGTCAACTCGCGTCGGTTCTTTTTCCAGCTGGGGTGCATGATTTCGATGCAGGTGTTGAGCCTCACGATGCTCTACTGGACTTTTGTCGAGGGTGGTACGAGATTATGCAATGACGACTTTTTTTTCTTCTAGTTTTTTTTTCTCTTTTCATCCGTGCTCCTCTTCTTCTTTTGGTCTTCCTGCTTCTTAGTGTCGTTTTTTTGTCGTTTTTTTGTCTCCTTTACTACTGTTGCTGGCTGTCTCTCCAGTCGAGGGCGACTGGTCTATCTTTATGGGGGGGCACCTGGAGTGGGGGGTGTGGCTGTGCCCATGTATATCTAGGTAGACATCACGTGTATAGACCTCACCCTTCCACTACTACCGGACTCCCCGCGCCCCTCCGGGACCTCTCCAACGTCAGTTACCTATAACGGCAGCTCACGCATTCACCGACTACCGCTCCCAGGGACAAACGATTGCACATGTCATTGTCGATATAGCCCGGCCGCCATCAGGAGGACTTACGCCGTTCAATGCCTACGTCGCTTTATCACGCAGCTCGGGTCGAGGCTCAATCCGGCTACTCCGCGATCCCGATGACAGCCTGTTCACAAAAACCCCTTGCGAGCAGCTGAAGCTCGAAGATGAAAGACTTCAGAGCCTAAATACTGAGACAAAACGAAGATGGATGTTGGGCGGGACTGTTTGGGAACATCTAGGAGACGGTACTCGCTTAGCAAACTCGTGATCTAGATACAAATTTTAGATGTTGTAGTCCGCCTAAATTATATATAATGATTACGTGCACCAGTCCAAACGAACGCCCCACAAGAAACACAAACCGAGAATAGGAGCCCGCTTGATGAACGTATCTATCAATCGTCAAATAAACATAATTTGTTAAAGCCGATGAGCCGCAGTACTTGAAGTTGACTTCGAGCGCGCTGCGCTCTGGAATCTATTGAGGAAGGGTCTGATTACAAATCTGGGCCCTTGGACCCCTCATTTTTTGATGCGACAATTGTGGGGGGGGGAAAGACCTTGGCAAGCAAGGTGATTTATCTGCCTTGGCGCACGTAAACTCACTACCCCTAGCCGTGTGTACCCGTGCAACGCTATCCGTACCGAAATGGAGCGAGACCTGCAACTACTAGAATCACAACAGTCGCAACCTTATTGCGAATTCGGAAATGGTTTGCGGTTGATCGGCTCCACTCCCGAAAAGTGGAGAAAAGAGCGCGAGTAAATGCTGTGTATCCCGGCAACGGGGGAGGCAATTGAGACGAAATGTACGTACGAAGAACCGCGTGAAAATTGCGCATACAACGGTACCAGTTACTTTAGAAAACAACGATATCTAAATTTGAGCCACACGAACCGCAAACCGCATGTATCTCGACAAAACACGCGGCTACAAGTGCGAAGAAACCGTTTGGTACATACTTAGACATTAGATTGTCATAGAGTAAAATGTCCTGTCTCAAAGAGCAGGGATGCGGCCACGAATGAACCATCCCACTTGCTCCACCTAACGGCACACGTTCGTTGAGCTCCTAACCCCCTCATAACCCGCTCATTTCTTGATATATTCTTACTAGTAGGTAGATACATATCATGAGCTTTTTATGACCCAGTTCTGCGCTTGTAGCCGCGCGTTTTGTCGAGATACATGCGGTTTGCGGTTCGTGTGGCTCAAATTTAGATATCGTTGTTTTCTAAAGTAACTGGTACCGTTGTATGCGCAATTTTCACGCGGTTCTTCGTACGTACATTTCGTCTCAATTGCCTCCCCCGTTGCCGGGATACACAGCATTTACTCGCGCTCTTTTCTCCACTTTTCGGGAGTGGAGCCGATCAACCGCAAACCATTTCCGAATTCGCAATAGCCTAACCCAGCCCACCTTCCAAACCCCTTCTTCAGATACCACTCAACACCACAAAGTTCGCATATCAATGTCATTAAACAACCAAATGTATCTCGCATAACAAAATGTCCAATAAATAAATGAAAAAACTACCACCAAAACTCAAAGAAAATAAACAACTCAAAAAAGAAACATGACGCATACGAGTCGAGTATGGATCCGTAAACACACATGGGCAAGGAGCGTCGAAACCAGACATTAATGTTCAGATCAAGCGTTCGTACCGAGTCTCGGATAGGGGGAATTAGATGACGTGAAAATGTATGAGGTTTTTGGAGGGGGTATTATAGGACGAGAATGGAGCCGAGAAGTGTGACGAGTGCGATGGTGATGGAGTTGGCGATGAGGGAGAGTGCGCCGTTCGATCCGGGTTGAGCTGTCGCGCTGGGTCCGACGGTCGATGCGCTGTCCGTAGCCGAGCTGTTTCCACCACTGGGCGAAGGAGGCGCCACACTTCCACCAGGCCCGCCTGCAACACGTCCGGGCGTCACGGGGCTGGTGTTGTCCGCAGCATTAAGGTACCAGCTCGACCCAAGCGCATCCGGAATGCTCTTGCCCGTCCATCCGTTTTGGGCGATCATAGGGTAGGTATCGGTAAAAACCTTGACGGTTTGCTCGGTCAACTCGTGTTCGAGAATGTTGAGGCCAGGCGACTTCTTTCCCGTGTACGCCTTGGTCAGCACAGCAGAGGCTTTGGCGAACGTTTGGCCCTGGCCGATCTTCCAGTCGTCCGTATCGTTATTCCAAATGACGGTTTTAAGACCAAAGACGTGCTGTCGATCAACACAACACGGTTAACGATTTCACGTGAATGGAGAGAAAATGAAAGACGCACATAGGCGATGGCCCTGACGCGAGTATCGGATTCTCCATAGGGCGGTCGCCAGTACATTGGGAGACGACCTCCGGTGGAGTCGAAAATAATTTGCACCGTCCATCCGAGCTCAGCGAGAACCATGTCGTCAGTCAACTGAGGAGTATGTTGATGAGACCATGTATGGACAGCCATGTCGTCTCCATTGACGCTGTACGCTTCCATGAACAACTGAGGATAATCGCGAATGTTGCCTCCTGAGCGATCAAAGGTTGATTTAGCGCCCGCACGTCAAAAACAAAGGGTTAGGACGCACCGATGTAAAAGTGAGTAACCTTTTGATTATTCTGTCGACAAAACTCGTGCAGCGTCTTGCTGGCCGGCTGAGGACCATCGTCAAACGAGATGGCGACGATGTTGTCGGGGACATCGTACACCTGGTCGGGGCTGCGACATTGCGCGGCGCTGGAGCAGATCTGCGGGCTGTTGGGGTTGATCGTGCCGGAGCTATTCCGATAGGTTCCTCCGGCCGAGGCGACCGGGCAGTCGGTCGGGATTTTGCCAGCAGCCTTGGCGGCCGCCAACGCGTCGGTCCATTCTTGTGGATTCGACGCGGCGGAGAGTTTACCCGCTGGGTACTTCTTCGTCCACTCTGTAATCATAATTAGCTAACCAGCGATAAGAACGACACGAGATGAACGCACCAGGCGACCCGACTTGCGGGAACTCGCTCTGTCTCGCAAACAACTTGTGGACCGGATGACCGTCGTTCGCGTCGCGATACCATTTCGTAGGGAGCACCATCCCCCTGGACTCGACCGGGTGCGCACCCACACCCACAACGGCGAGATACAATGCAGCAATGGCGGCCAACATCGTAAACCCAACAGACGGAAAGGGAAGAAAAGAAACGGATGGGGAATAGACAGGCGTTGCTTGGGATCGTTTTATGTTTAACCCCTCTGGCCAAGAACGAGACCCTATCGCCAAGACTCTGTCGATCATGGACGAGTGGCGATGCTTCCGATGACCAATCCGCCTTCCGGTGGGCCCCTATTGGTTCACTACGACCTGGCTATGTCCGCAAACGTGTTTCGCGCACGAGGTTTGGAGCATCGCATGCGGGCTCTGTGGTGCCGGGGAGTGCAAGAGGGCGGAGGTGGAGAGGCGTTGGGACGAGGCGGTGCTGGGGCGGTTTTTTGGGCTTGGCGATTGTTCGGCCATCGTATCCGTCCCTCTGCATCGGCAACGCGATAACAACACAAACAATATTACTCCCAGCACACAAAGGGTTCGCGACCGTCGCGACAGCGCCTTTTGTGCCCTCGAGGTCCTCGTGCACCTCGTGGCCGCCGTTGTCGAGTCGATTGTCTCTGTTGCCGACAACCAAGAGGTGATCGATACGACGCAGGCCATGGACCCATTTTCTGTGATTTGACTTTGGAATGAATGGGTGAGCTTTGACGTGGATCAGCTTGGCTTCGTCACTCAAGTCTTCGGCTGATGTTTACTATTTGATAGAGTTGTCGGGACCCGGTTCTCGTGTTGTTTTGAAGGAACCAGACCGAGCGGTTCTGTTCGCCACTGGAATAGTCCCTCGCCGTGTGCACACCATCCAGCCTCCGCGATACAGGTTCGACCATCTACCACCCTCACCCGGCCCGATATGTAATTCCCCATAGTCAATCCACGCGCTCATCCAGGCCCCGTCTCTAACGCGCCCTGCAGCCGCCGGGAAAATCTCAAACTCTCGGCAACGACCCTTTTCATAACGTCATCGCTCTCACAGCTGTATAATTGCCTTTCCCAGATCTACCGCCGTGCCACGCCGAACGTCACGTGATGAGGCGCTCAAAACGCCTTTGGGCGGAGTTTGGCGCACGGGCCGGATGAAGCGGGGATAAACACGTGCGGTGAGCTGTGAGCTGGTGTACGTTTCGTCAACTGCTCACATAACCATCACCAGCATCGAACGAACCTGCTCAAGTCGTAATATACGCCCGCATCCAAAATAATACCATCCCAGCCTGCCGATATCACCCACCGCTCGAGATTGTCCTGCCACGCCGCATAAGTCTTTTTCCATCGCTTTCCCACGAATCCTTCCCGCGTCGGCCATGCGTTCACGATCACGTGAGGCTAGGGCGTGGACAGGATACGGCGTTCGAGTCATTTCGCAACGTTGAAAATTGTCTATTTGCATGCGGAGCTCTAATATCCGTTGAGAACCACGACGATCGATGGCATACGTGAATACCTATGCGCCGCCCACGCTCGATATGACTTCTCCTATCGTCTTACCCGACCCGAACGAGCCGTATGACCTCAACTTCTGCTTCCCCGTCAAGCCGTTAGAGACGGACCGTATCAAGATTGTTCCGTTTATCGTACGTCCTCCACGATTATTCCTCCTTCTCCTTTTCTGACGAAATCCATGTGAACAAACAAAAGCCGCGCATCCACGCCAAGGCCGTCTATGCAGCAATCATCCAGTACCCTCAAGTTATGCATTTTATGCCCTGGCCAGACGTTTCGTCTCAACGCGAATTTGAAGAACTCGTCGAAGTGAGAGGGCGGCGCGAGCCTGGGTTTTGTTTATTTGTGACGTTGAGCAAGGATGGGTTGACCAAGTCGGACGAAGAGGATCCAGATAAAAGTACGTACTATTCCGCCATTTAATCAATAACACATAAGCTCTCATCGCACAGTTGCGAAATTTCTTCTTGGCACAATCGCGTACTGTAACGCTTCACGCGATCTTTCGACTGTCGAAATCGGTTTCATAATCATTCTCCCACCATATCAACGCACGCACGTTTCCTCGCACGCGATCGGTCTTTTAATGAAATATGCACTCGATATGCCTAAAGATGGAGGGTTGGGCGTACGAAGGGTACAGTGGCAGGCGCATGCGAGTAATCAGGCGAGTGTGAGAGCTGGGATGAGGTTGGGGTTTAAGATGGAGGGTGTCATCAAGTTCGTTCTCCCGTTTTCTAGCCTGATTTTTCTCCTGATTAACGATGGGTCGTACTGTGGGTCAGATGGCAAAGACCTCTTCCGGCTGGAAAAGAGTCCAGCGCTCCATACCGTGAAGACGATTCGTTGGGTCTTCCGGGACGCCATTCGGCGATGTTGGCTGTGTGCTGGGATGATTGGGAGAATGGTGGGAGGGAGCTTGTGAGAGGGTTGATGGAGAGGAAGTGAGAATATAGGGTAGCTGTAGTTGACTGTATGCGCCTTGACTTATAAACAACGTTTTTGGGAGGTCAGGATAGTGGGTTTCATTGAAACAGACAAGAGATCCGCGCTAGTTGATGAAGTTCTGTTAGACGAGGCGTACATATGCGTATTCATAGATCTAAGAACCAAACACTTTGACGAAAACCTTGGGATACAGTCAACAAAATTTACGCATGTTTAAACTATGAACAATTAAACCACATGACTACGTTCACTGACCGATATGAATAAACGGCGCCCATCGCTTATAGTTCATAACCCCTACCTTCTGCCTTAGGTGGCTGACCGCATAGTGTAGCGCCTTTGCGGCATTACTCGTATCCGGTACTCCATCCTTCAGCATAAACTCGTAAAACTTCTCTGCAACGAGTGGTGCATCCCTATCTTCAACCGACCACATCGTTGCTATCACCGTTCGGTATCCCGCCATAATCATTCCGGCTGCCAAATGGATTGCTTCATCGGAAAGCGACCTATCTCCGGTGGCTGTTTCGCACGCCGAAAGAAAGGCTAGATGTGGGTTTTTCATATTTCGGCTAGATATAGTACCGAGACTGAGCGAACCGTCGTGCAAATGAAAGGCGCTCTTAACGGGGTCTACCGTATTCTGGCTCGCATGACACGCGAGATGGACCCAGCTGTGTTGGTCCATTGCTTCCATCACGGCATCACGAGTTGCGTTTGGCCCTTCCAAGCGAGTTGTTTCTATGTCTTTAGCTTGGGCAGCAATCAAGTCTAGCTCCTTCGTCGTGCCAGGAAGTCGTCGAAAACCTAGTGTGGACTCCTGAGCAACTAATGCAATACCCATGAACGTGGTAGGATCGGGCGGAGCCACCAAAAGCGCGCTTAGAGTAGGTGTGAAAGACGATATACAATAATCGAAAAGAGCGCAGTTTGGCTGGGTATAATCACCGGCGGCATGGAGTGGGAGGAAAGAGAGGGGGCCAGTCGTGCACCAGGTGATGCGTGGTAACTCGGACATCAGTCGGATCTCCTAACACGAATGTATCAGACGTGGACAGGCAATTCAAAAGATATAGTACTCACATTATACCCTAAAAAATCAAGCACAGGCTTGGCTATGTCGGTCCATAGCATAGCTAGAACAGGATTATAGTCCTGGTCGGATTCCCACGCAGGTTTTTGTTCCATTACTCGGGATCCACGATCAAGCTGATGCGATAACATCCTCCAAGCTTGAACAAGCTTGTCATGTGAGACGTTCGGTAGCCTGATCTGGGAGACCTCTATATCTCGGAGGGGAATTATTAGAGCGCAACAATAGGCATTAGTCACCACAATCTCTACTACAGCTCCGTTTTGAGCCGCCCTCATCAGATGTGGTGCTGTGTTTGGAGCGAGAAAATCATTGTTATCTGCTAACGACTGAGCCTTTCGGACGAGACGCTCCCACTCTTTCACCAAGCGGCGATGACATTGAGCAGCATGTTCCCTAGAATCAGAATCATGGGCCAAGTTGACGGGCTCCGGATTGAGTGCAGTCGTTGCTCGTAACTTTCTCGCAATGCATCTCATCTCTTCGGCGAGTGAGGCATCAACGGACCTCAAGCTATCCAGTGGGTCACGAATCTGCAGCATTTGATTCCAGACTACAGAGCGCCCTTGCTCTAGCCATTCAAGTGCCTTTTCTGATTCGTTAAGCTGAGCAGCACAAGCAGCAGCCGTTAAAACGCCTTTAGCAATCTTCGTAACCTGATTGTATCGCTGTTGAGTCCCCGCGCCAAGCCAGACAACTTGAGGGATTAACGACATATAACACTCCAATGTCTCCATACAGGCTTGAGGCAGAAATTGTGCACATTGTATCACCCATTGAGATGCGGCTGCCATTTTTACCTGCGGATCACCTATACCTAGATTTGCTGCCTGTTTGAGACACTCGTTCGAGTTTAGAATATCGGCCGGGTTACCAAAGTGACTGAATTTATCAAAAAGCCGTTCTCCTAATCGACGCAATGCATCGCACCTATCTAGGTGGTCTTTCGGCATGATTGATATCGCTGATTGAGTATACTGGATGGCCAGATTTAGATCCCTATACTCTTTCAAACAAAGATATCGAGCACCGTGTACACCGCCAAGACTGAGGAGAAAGGTAGACGTGTCGGGGTGGCTTTCTGGCGTAAGTGACAGCGCCTGCTGCATATGCGAAGTTGCCAGGTTAAAATCCAGTTGTTCTGCTGAGTGTTTGTAGCGTTGATGGTAGGAAAGACCCAAATCATTCAGCCGTGTTGGCTTAGCCTGATGATCATCTGGCGTTAGAAGGATTGCTCGAGCCCGGGATGTAATTGCCGCCTCCAAGTCCGCAAGTTGTCCTAGATGGCAGTACCGGGATTGATATGTGTCACCAAGGTTGCTAAGATGAGATGGTTTCATGGGATGGGAGTCAGGTGTGAGCGAATCAGCTTTGGTTGTAAGCTCAATGGCAGTATCTAGATCTTGCATTTCTCCTAAGCGTTCAAACCGAAGCTCATATGAGTTACCCATTTTGCCTATTCGCATTGGCATATGTCGATGTCCGTCGGGCGTAAGATTTACCGCGTGTATGTGGTGAGCGATTGATGTATCTAGGTCTTCAACTAGCCCTAAGCGCTTATAACGACTCAGATAAGAGATACCCAAGCTGTCCAATATCATAGGTTTCTGTAGGTGACCATCAGGTGTGAGCGTGTCCGCCAGTTCGTGGTGACTGATTGCTAATTCTAGATCTGACAAGCGGTTTATACGCTCATACCGGAGGTGGTGTGCGATACCCAGACCTCTTAGCATTGTGGCAGCTTTTGAATGGCCTTTGGGACATAATGCGACAGCTTGGGATGCACAATCAACAGCGGCATCAAGGTCCGACATGACCCCTAACCTATCATACCGGGTCTGATAGCATCCTCCAAGGTTGCTTAGAAGCATTGGCTTGTCCACGTGCTCGCTCGAAACGAGTGCATTGGCCTGTCTCTCACATTCAATCGCTCGGTTAAGATCCAGCAGCTGCCCCGAGTGATTATGATAGCTCATAAGAAGTATACTGCTCAGATTGTTCAGCCGAATTGGTTTCTCTGGGTCTTCATCGTAAGTAAGCATCTGTGCTTGATTGTGATACTGATATGCTAGCTCAAGGTCTTCTGGCTTCCCTAGGCTTGCAAATCGAGAGCAGAGTAGAGCACCTATATTATCAAGTAGCCCCGGCCTAGAAGGGTGGTCGATCACAGCCAGAGAGACCGCTTGAGTACCATAGTCACAGGCGCGTGCTTGGTCTCCAAGCTCTCCAGAAATATTAAATCGATGGTAAAAAAGAATGCTGAGGGTGCCTAGAGTGTCTGATCTCGCAGGGTGAGTATCTGGTGTGCGAGATAATGCTTGTGAAAAGCATTTGATTGCTTCGTTGATATCCTCAGGTTGGTTTTGCGCTAAAAAGATTTGGCGGTACAAGTCACCAAGGAAGCGTAGTTGCATACTCGCTTTCGGTGGTGAACCTTCATCTGCTAAAAAGTCTACCACAGATGACAGGATTTGAGACGAGTTGTCTGCAGTTATGACACCGTGGTCAAGACCGTGAACTCCGAAAAAAAGCTGAGTAAAGAAATCGAAACTCAGAAGCGTATCAATGGATACTTTCACTTTGTATCCTCCACAGTCAGTGTCACTTTTCGGGTGACTGGTTAGCCATGCTTGCAGCCAAAACAATAGCCGACTATACAATTCTTCGGGTATCATAGCCTCCTAATTTCTTGGTTAGTCATCCGGGTTTTAATAAGAACAACTTATGAATGATCCTCACCCATCCTGGGCCGTCATTCGGGTTGCATCGCCTCTCTATCGAGATCTGGTTACATGTATGTGTTCAATCACTCAATATGCTAAGCTAAGGCTTGCCAGTACATTGTTCTTGGATAGATCTTGGTCTTCTTTGTCAAATATCAATTGTGACACTGAGTCTGGGTCAACCATATTTCTATCGGAGCTGAGATCAGTGCTACAGTGGTATTCCATGATTGAAAGTCAAGGGCTCGAGGGTTGTCTAAACGTGCGAGGGAGATTGTTCATTTAGAAGGGGAAAAAGACAGGGCGTCAGAGTCATTTTCGATCCCGCTATCTGCTTTATGCTGAGAGAATAGGCCGAGTGATTGTATTCTGATATTTGTGATAAAAACAAGCAGTGTTTTAATGCTGTGCGCAAGTGGCGTTGACCAAGCCTTGATACGTACTGCAAATGTGTGCCGCATTGGCGGTATCCTGATAGAAGGGATGGATGAACTGCCATCGCGACCGTTTTTGAAAATGTGATGGGTCGCACCAGCGGCTAATTTTTCACTCCTGCTATATTGCATGATATCAACCAATAGCATAGGCGATAATGTGGGGCTACATGTGCTGACTTGCGGGCGCGTAAGCAATGTGTGGGTTCTGTCGGTGCAATCATAGCCCCCGCGCTATGTTCAGGCAGTGCGCCGAGTGATAGGGCTGCAAGCAAGAGCGTGGCGCTACCAATGCTCATTCATTTCCGATTCGTTACGGTTCGGCACGATCCGGGCGCATATATCCCAATTTGATGGGTAAGATGCATCAGTAGAGATATTGTGTGGAATATAATGGTTGAGCGTGACGTAGCCGTCACAATGCTCTGTACTTTACTTAGTGCGAGTTAGTCGCATTTTGAGCGCGGATGACATTTCTGTATGTGGTTGGCAGAGGCAAATTTATTGTGATTATGAAGGAGAGTATTTTGGCACTATTTAACGTAATAATGGGCGGATCCGATCAAAAACAAATGTAGCTTTTTATATGCTGTAGTACTCTGGAATGTCGATGCTTTGCTTCCCAACACTGCACCATCAGCAGGTCCAAGATCACTGTCGCACACTGGGCGAAAGCCTTATACGTGGCCATGCTATAGTAAGATAGGGTTTCAGAGCACCATAAGCTTGTGCTACACTAAAATCGGGGTGGAAAAATATAAAACTAGAGATACATACAGCGCTACCGTATATTCACCATAGTTTTCAAGAACCACAAAAAGTGAGGGCTATGCTCGAGGTGAGCCCGGTAATTGCGTTGATTACGATTGACAATTACAAATATAGTGTGTAGGTCAAGTCATGTATTCTATGCATCGACATAATTAGAGCGTCTTATGGCATTGCTATTTTCAAAGGTGACATTCACAGGGCCTGAATTACATAATCCATTCGTTATTGGCCAAACAGCCATAATCACCCCCTTGAACTTGTTTACATCCGCCACCACCGGCGCGTACAGTAACCTCATTTTTGAGAAATATTGATATTTTTATACGATGATCCGGGCCAGGAGTGTTAATAATAAAACCGGCGCCCGGTGATTGTCCGATCGGGCCCCGCGAATGAGTTCTCATCATCGGACTTGATGAAGTAAGGGTGGGTCCATGTGCGACCTTCCGTGCAGCTTCCAACCTTTGCGACCACGACAGGATGGAGGTGAGCTCTCTCTTGACGACTTGGAATCTTGCACGGGTAACTAAACTCGATCATCTCGAACAATCTAGGTTGTAGAAAAGGACCCGCACGTTCAGGAGACCACCATCGCGCGAACTGATCCAGAAAAGGAAGTGTTAGGCCCAGCCGACGTGACCGAGTCTCCAGATATTCTGCAGACACTGCCGCCGCCACCAGCGTTCCACCTCCATGTAAACGAGTTGACAATCGCGGTCCCTCCACCCCGACAAGCTTTCCCTCTCCCATTTACGATTTCTCTACCCCAATGGATGTCTAAGTCAAAGACGGAAGGGAATGAGAGAAAGACTATTATACGGAATGTGTCTTTGCGATGTGATAATGGGGAAATGATGGCGATGTGAGTTCACATAGTCGGCTTGGCAGCGACCTCTACTAACCTTTTTGTAGCATTGGGGGATCCGGGAGTGGCAAAACGACGCTCTTACACGCGCTTGTCGGTCGTTTGGCAAATTTACCGGTCACTAACGGGTAAACTCATTTACCTTGGTCCTATTATCATTATTTAAGATGTTTTATTTGTTTGTAGTTCAGTCAAATACGAACCTGCCCATGCTAATATTGGTCCGACCGCCGCAGCCGCTCTCTCCGCTCGAAAAATGAAGGACCGAATTGGATTTGTGAGGCAGCACGATCATCTACTTGCTCACCTTACTGGTAGGCAGTTCGTTGTTTCTGGATTTCGTGTTTGTTCACTTTATTCTTTAGTTCGAGAGACATTGGAGTGTGCAGCGGCACTTCGGCTTCCAGCCAGTATCTCTGCAGCAACTCGCCGTTTAGTCGTAGAGCAGACAATCCAGGAACTGGGTTTACGGGATGCGGCGGATACGGTTGTGGGAGGCGCGCTTCGCAAGGTATTTTGTTAGCTTTATTGTTATCATTTTGTGATCTAACATGAAAACCGCTTCTAACAGGGCATATCGGGTGGTGAACGCCGTCGCCTATCGATTGGCTGCGCACTCGTCACTCTCCCCTCCATCCTTGCCCTCGACGAACCCACGACCGGCCTCGATGCGTTCACCGCATTCGCCCTTCTCCAAACCCTCTCTTCCCTTGCTCGACGCGGCCGCACCGTCCTACTCAGTTTACATCAGCCCCGCTCGGACGCATTTGCGTTGTTCGACAGACTAGTTGTTTTATGCCGAGGAGACGTTGTATTTGCTGGGCGGAGGGAGAAGTGTTTGGGGTGGTTTGAGCAGATGGGCGTGGGTCGGCCTGACATACGAGGGAGCGATGAAGAAAGCCTGGACGAGAAGAGCATTCAAGAAGAAAAGATGGGTGGGGACGTGGTCGGGATTGGCGTGAATCCCTTGGACTGGCTGATCGACGTGTGCAGCATCGATCCCAAAGACGAGGGCTCTGCGCAGCGTGTCGAGCGGCTGGTGCGGGGGTGGAAGGATCATGGTGCGGATATTGCGAACGAACGTGCGCCGGATTTAGTCAAGAAAACCGAGATTGAACGAACGGCTTCGGTGCCTGCAAGGCAGGACGAGGTGCTGCTATATGCTGGGTCCGCTGAAAACGAGGGCGAGGGCGTGAGTGACAGGAGATTGCAGAGACCGGGGCTGTGGAGGCAGACGGTAGTTCTGACAAAACGGTGCGTTTGTTTGAGATCTTCGCCCTTGTTTTACGGTGCATTGAGGCAGTTTGAGGATAGATCGATGAAAGGCGTAACTCGAGACTATGCCCAACTCTTAGGATTTGCCTGTCAATCTATTGGAATTGCCGTGCTTCTTGGGATTTCGTTCTTGAGACTTGGTGAGGTACGTTCCATGTTCTTGAGTATCCTTGTGCTCTGCCCCAACTTAGTCTACTATTCAGAGCCCTTCGGATATTCAGTCCCTGAAGGTATGATACCCCGCAAGCACATCACATATATTCTAACGGCTATGCTGCAGACCTTGTCCTACCAGCACGCTCCTTGCTATTTTTACCTTTCACTTATCTATGCGATATACAAGGTTTGGATAGTCGTTACTACCTTTCATCTGATTCTTACTATCATCCCAGTTTTGTGAAACAGACCTGATTGTTTTCGATCGCGAGCGAGAGGTAATATTGCCTATTTGCTCAATCCGCATATTTAACTTACTACCGCTCAACTAATCGACTAGGACCATTTATACGTATGTGTTCCCATCCATCCAAGATTTCCGGTTTCGCTCATTCCTTATCTGCAGCAAGTTTTTCCATGGCTATTCTCCGAGTACATCGCCAATCTCCCTCTCCACGCCATCTCCTCGGGACTTTTCGCCCTCATCTTATACTTTCTCACGAATATGCGCACGGAGGACCTCACACGCAACTTGTTCATTTTCATCGGCGAATGCATACTAGTTCAGCTTGGGACAGTCGGATTTGCGTTGTTAGCTGCGAGTTTACAAGTGGGTTTTCGTTATTTAATCTATGTTGAAGCTGAATGTAGTGTGTCGTAGAGAACCTGTATGATTCTGGTTAGGACTTCTAAAGCCTGGGTAGCTAATAATTTTCGAACAGATGCTCAGGCTTCATTGATGGCGAATGGGTTATCCATCTTCTTTTTACTCAATGTAAGTTCTGTGTCGAGAGGACGCTTGATCTAGTGTACTAATTGAAAGATTCTAGGCCGGCTATTTGTGAGTTTGCTGTAAGATCGTTAGATCGGGTGAAAATAAATCGCGAAATGCAGGCTTTTACGACCTCCAGTGTATGTGTCGTGGATTAAGTGGAGTAAGTTTCTTGAGCCATTCATTACCACTCCATACTTAATGACTTTTTGCGCCCTAGTCTCCGTATATTACGTGAGTTGCAAGGTCCTGCTGGCGTTAATTAGAGGTTCACCTAGTGTTTTTATTTCAGTATGGATTCCGCGCCGTGGCTATCAGCCAATTCCGTGACCGGACTTTTGAGTGCCCTGGGGTTGTGGGCGAAGCGCGAAATCAGGTAAGTTTGTTTCAGAGTTGGTAACATATGCATATTAAGTAGGGTATAGTGCGATGGAAATCAGGTCTTGGTTGGGCTATTGATTCCGTCTGATCATGTCGTTGGGTATGTAACCTAACCCTTTTAAAACTTTTAAAACTGACGACCGTGTGCAGATACTACTTCGCTGGGCTCGCCGGATTGGCAGTTGCATTTCCGATG
The DNA here is from genome assembly GCA_019623705.1 of Ceratobasidium sp. 428. Classification (NCBI taxonomy): domain Eukaryota; kingdom Fungi; phylum Basidiomycota; class Agaricomycetes; order Cantharellales; family Ceratobasidiaceae; genus Ceratobasidium; species Ceratobasidium sp. 428. The sequence goes on from WSTJ01000006.1 coordinate 80,362, forward strand.
CTCGCCGGTATTATATTAAGCGTCAGTTCTTGCCTGCAGTGCGTACAACTTCCGGGCTCACACTTCTTGGTTTAGCTATACAAACCAGGTGGCGTCCAACACGCCCGTCAGATCGACCCCTCTGACCGTGGCAAAGAATCTGCCGTCACGAGTGACATGGATATCTCTCGCCAACGCATCGATGTTCGGGTCAATAACCTCGGCTTTGTATGGGCTAAGACCTCACTCCTGAGGCGGAGCCGGACCGAGAAACAGATTCTACGAGATGTCTCGGCGGTCTTCCCCTCCGGACAAGTTACCGCGATTCTAGGGCCTAGCGGGTACGTTTTTCTTCCTTGCGCTCCCAAAAAGACTAATCTCATTTTACTGTGAAGCGCCGGAAAGAGCACACTTTTACAACTGCTCGCTTCGCGCCGGCTGAATCCGGGATTTGGGGCCAGGTTTTCGATGCAAGGAGAGGTGCTGTTCAACGGACGACCACTGGATCGTAATAATCGGTCTCAAGTCGCGTTTGTGGAGCAGGAGGATGATTACCACTTGCCTGCGTTAACGGTGAGTTGTCAAACTATGCCTGAACCCGTGCTTGATTGGGCTAAACAATCGCAGGTCCGCGAAACTCTTCGGTATGCGGCTATACTTCGACTACCAAGAACAATGTCCCGAAAACATAAAATCGCTAGGGCAGAAGAGGTGATGAAGATGCTAGGCCTGGATATATGCGCGGACAACCTCGTTGGGGGGGAGTTGTTGAAGGTGAGCTCTTATAGAGAGTTCTCGTGGAGACTGATTCATGATTTTTCGCCAGGGTATATCCGGGGGAGAAAAACGACGACTGAGCCTGGCCGTACAAGTGAGTTACATGTCTAAACGTATGTTCATTAGGTTATTGACATACATATTTGTAGATGACTAACGGTGTGCCGTATGTTCTGTTTAACGTCTATCCCAACTTAACCCGCTTGTTTTATCAGACCCTGCTGTGCTCATTGTCGGTGTGTGATTCCATATTGACCGACATAAATGGCATTCAGCGAAACGTCCTTGGCAGATGAACCAACCAGCGGATTAGACGCCCTAACGGCAAACGTGACAAGCTCATTGTTCAAATTCTATTGTCTAACAACTAACACGCAAAGCAGAACGTGATGACCGCCCTGAACGATATTGCCCGGAGCGGTCGCACAGTGATCCTCTCTATTCACCAGCCGCGATCTGACATCTACGTGGACAAGCTCGATAACGTTATCTTGCTGGTTAGAGGGGGACAAGTTGCGTACGCTGGACCTCGCAATCAAGTCGAGGAAACACTCGCTCGCGTTGGTTATCCGGTCCCACCGTTATATAACCCAGCGGATTGGCTCCTTGATATTGCATCGGTAGACTTACGTGGGGCGAGAGAAGCGGAGACCAGGGCCCGGGTGGTTAAGCTCATTGAATTTTGGGCCGATCTACGGCAGAAGGACAACGCAGTTAATCCTGAGAAACAGGTTAGAGATGTTGGGATGATGGCGGAGGTTGGCATTGAGGAAAGGTTCACGCCTATGTGGATTGCGTTGCCTCTGATTGTGGAACGAATGACCCGAAACTTGTGAGCACAATATTTTGCCTGTGACTCCTAAATCGTTGGCTAAGGTACATTCGTAGATGGCGACAACAAGCTGGTATGCTAGGCCAATACTCTAATGAGTATTATCTAACTTTATGACAGTTTTTTGGGTTCGACTGCAGCAGCTTCCCTTCTTAGGAGTGCTATTTTTGCTTTTCTACCAACGCTTGGAAAACGGGCCGTCGGGTGGCCAAGATCGTATTGGGTACTTTCAAGAGATGGTCTCGCCTGTATCGGTGAGTCTTCTTATCATACTCTTGAGTATTAGATTGACACTTTTTGATTAGTTTGTCGGGCTTTTGAATTGCATAGCGATTTTCCCGAAAGACCGGGATCTCTACTTTCATGAGTATCGCTCAAGCGCGGCGTATTCAGAAGCAACATTCATTATTGGGTTTACCCTGGTCGCCCTCCCACTTGAAATCATGGCAGCTTTGGTGAGCTCGACGTCATAATACTTTTTGGTACTAAGATAATCTAATCTATTACAGCTTTTCACAGTAGTAACAAACATCGGTGCCGGCATGCAAACCAACGCACGTATCTTCTTCGAATATGCTGTCGCAATATTTGCTCTACAATCCAACGGCGAAAGCTTCGGTATTGCCTTTGCATGCGTAACCAATTCCCTTGGTCTCAGCGTCTCGTAAGTAAACCTCATAAACCCACTTCCATGCTCTCATCTTCCTCCTGCAGACTCGTCTCTACCTTTATTACAAGTAAGCATATGTAACTCTAGACATATAACCAATTTCCAACCGGCATAAATAGTTCTAGTGCAGCTCTCTGGACTTATATCGGTTTCCATTCCTACTTGGTACGTCAAGGTAATCCTGGATTAGCATTCGCTCATTGACATATGTCGCACCAGGCTATCCGACATTGCGTATGCAACTACAATGAAGGTGTGGGAAATGCTCTTCATTTGGCTCAGTTCCAAGCTGATAGATACCCTGACCCCAGTATGCAGCCCGTGTCATTGCGGTGAATGAATCCGTCGGACTACAGTTACACTGCCCTCCGGAGACTATTCAATCGGGCGAGTGCCTCGTTCAAAACGGCCAGCAGCTCCTAGACCTTCTCGGCTTCGCGAATGACCTTAGGACTGGGCGTTACCTAGGCATAGTGGTCTCCCTCGCGGTAGCGTACCGTGTCCTGGCCTGGGCATTTCTTGTCGTCAAGGTCCGGCGCGGTTGAGTCGTGTTATGCTTCTTGTTGGTTCTATGCGTGTACTTTGCGTTTACCTATCGTCAATTTCTAATATCAGTTAACCCTTTTACCAAACCCGGCACGATCTCCGATAATTGAGCGCAGGTGGGGAGGACTAACTCCCAATATGGAAGGCTTATCAAGCAGGCGGCGGGGTCCCCGCTTTATTCCTGAGCACGATGTAGTGTCGCGTTTTCCGCGTATTTGCGGCCTGGCATTTGCCTATAACTTGAGTATAATGCGACTCGGGTTCGACCTGGCTACATATCCGCGCGCATTTACTCTGACAGCATGCTTCCCCTCGATATTGTTTACTCCGTTGCCGACCATTGCTCCACTCTTGAGCTCCATTCACTATGTCTCTTGAACCTATATCTCCATAAATCCGCTACTCCCATACTCTACAAACACATTAATCTTGCCCGCACCAAATCCATCAACTTGTTTTGCAGGACTATCATTACCGGGCACCCAGTACTGAGATTGTATCCCAAGTCTCTTACTCTTCGTACTCCTTGGGGCGACATTAAAGAAATGGATATGCCGGCGGCCGAAGCGATACGTACTGCCTTACATCTTACACCCAACCTTGAAGACTTGAACCTATCTCTGGCATCTACTCCTTTCAGCGCCATCTTCAGAGAATCTCGTTTCCCATTCACTTTGAGAAGGTTTACAGGCCCGCTGCACGCGAGCCATGGCTTTGCCCGCTTTCTGAGCAAACAGGTGCTTATGGAAGAGCTTTATGTTTCTCAAACCCCTCGAGGCTTTGCACTTCAACGTATTGATCCTGCCTCTCTTCCAAAACTCTGCCGAGTGTTTTCTGGGTTTCAGACACTTTCGTCGCTTGTTCCTTCTAGACCATTATCACGAATCGGTTGCACCACGCTTTCTCCTAACGAGTTCGCTGAGTTTGGTGACCTCTTGACTTGTTCTACTAGTCCCGTGCAATGTCTAGATGTCGTACTACTCCGGTCACGTAAAGAGATAGTCAAGACTGTCCAATTTTTCATTGACAGTATTCCGGCTGTATACGATACTCTCGAACACTTGCATGTTACGTTATCATTTCCCCTCGATTTTATCTCCAAGCATAATTCCATACATGCTCGGCTTAAGGTACGGACGAGACATGCACAGTATCAGAACGAACAACTGAAGATACCCTCTTGCATGCAGCGTTATACATCATCTCAAGAGTTTGAGGAATTAAGATTCGCGCTCTCGAATTTCTCCAAGTTACAAACTTTCAGTCTCATCCACGAGCGCTGCAACAACGATCTACCACCCGAGTTTTGCCATTCGGTGACTGAGCTCAGCCAACTTGATGTCTGGAAGACTTCTTCTCCATCCTTGGTATCAATGTCGCTATTCGGAGTAGCTCCCGCGTAGCCATTTTCCTATTGACCTTGTAGAGTTAACTATAATTTTTATTGGTTTTGACTTCTCTCTTGGAGTGCAGCTCGATTTGGGACACTATCGGATTACGTCATGTGGAGACTTTGTCATCGGCCCCGTCACCACCGGTTTCTTTTGATCATCGAGCTGACCATGTCTACCATCTCCCAAGCGAAAATTAGTGCACTCGAGCTCCCTACCGAGATTCTGCTATTGATCGCCGGCTACTGCTCTCGCTCTCAGTTATGTAGACTTGTCTTCTTAAACAGCCGTTTCCATAATGCTCTCATAGCCGCTGTTTACTCGGATGTTACACTGGAGAGTCGTCGCTTGATCGAGAAATTTTCTCATACCGTAGCGCATGGGCGCTCTATTTTGAAAGATCTAACTCAGTCCCTTAATATCAATCCAAAACAAACCACCGTCAAGCTCTTATATCCGCTTGCTAATACCATCCGACAAGCCTTGTCTCACATGACAAATCTACGTAATCTCACGCTCTCCTTGCAACACAAAGCCGTTAAGAGTATATTTCGAGATGCAAGCTATCCTTTTACACTCACCCGTCTTGCTTGTCCCGCTATATCGGGCAGAGAATTTTACCGGTTTCTACACAGTCAAGTTCTGCTAGAGGAATTGGTTATTCTACGCAGCGTTCGTGGCGGAATCACAGTAGGAACCGTCCTCAGAAATGTCAGTTCGGAGTCTCTACCACTTCTTCAATCTGTTTCTGCAAGCTTTGAGACTTTGGCTGCTCTTATTCCTGGTCGACCGGTTACCAAAGTTAGCACAGGACCTGCTGCGCTCGGTCCTGGTGACTACGATACATTTGCCTCATCATTATCCCAATCTTCCGCACAGATGAACGTGGTCGATCTATCGATTTCTTATCTATGGACTACGATTGTTCTGTCGAACTCTTCACGTTTGTTTGCGTCGCTACATCGTTATTCTGTTCAGCCTCGGCACCTGGTCATAAATCTTACCCTCCCCGATATTCTCCACACGCGAGATCCTACGATATGGCACAGATATGCATCAGACGTGAGTATCCTCCTATTTGGCGATATGAACACAGACTGTAAGCCCAAGTAGATGTTGGAAGACTTCTACGCCACCATTTTGAATTGCCTCGAACATCTCGACCTCTCTGCGTTTCATCGCCTGGAGATTTTTGAGATCACTCAACGCCAGGGTCTAACTATTTGGATCAAGAGAAACCGGCCGTTTTCAAAGGAGCAGTTGGTGCTTGAGGCAATGAAGCGCTCGGTCCCGTCTTTGAAGACTTTAAGTCTTTTTGGCCTCGAGATTCGATGATTTGAGGAGCAGAGTCGAACGTTTCTGAGCTTTTAGGAATTTGATGGAGGATAGTACCCGCAGCTGGATCAGATGCCGTCCCCGTCATCTCCTGTCTGAGGACAGTCCTAAATCCCAACATGCGAGTTTCACCGCGCAGCGGCGGCCAGTTGGCAGGTCTGATGATTGAAACGCACGCATACAACCAGGGCTGTGTTCCGACTTATGCTAATACCGTCTACACCTGAATTGGGCCAATGTTCTAGAAGTTCGACACATTGCCGTAATCGAAGGTCAGGATTGCCACCATTCGTGCACATGTGACGGTTCGTTAACACATCCGTACTCAAAACTCACGTTATGCTCAATGTTCAGCTTGTTTGCGTATTGCAAACAGTGATCTGTCGGTGGTCGTTTGCGCGAAGACACCGCATTTGGATGGACTCAATGTAAGGCCAAGTTTCCGGCGACGAGATATTGAGATTGCCTTTTTCCAAGTTTTAAACCTGAGTTCGCAGCTGCTTATAATGAACGTTTTGTTTGTTCTTGTGAGTGCCAGCAAGCGCCCAGAAGATGTTGTGGAAACCTGAAGGCGGTGCGAGCCCACCACCTGCCACCACCTTCGCCCCCAGGATCTTTTAGACGGTTCTTTTACACATGTCTCTGATTAGCGAAAAACGGCCCGCCTTTTCCCCGGAATTGATCTCGTATCTTGCGGAGCACTGCACAGAACCGGAGCTACTCTCACTCGCCTTACTTGATCGCAGTTTTCGTGCCTGCGTTCTACCAATTTTGTACCGAAACATCCAATTGAGAGCCTATGAAAATGCTCTCGCTTTCTGTAACACAGTCCGTGCTTCGATGGAATTTCTTGGGAGCTACACCCGTGTCCTCGATATCCGACTATACGAAGAGCCAGATGTCGAACTTGGGGATCTGAGCGAAGACGAAGACAAGGCTGAAAGGCAAGAAAGGCTAATGTTGGCCGCAGCAAATAAACGCGGGGACCGAAGGCTCGGTAATGCACTAGCAGCTGCATTGTCTGTGATGGTGGATCTTGCGCACCTCACTCTGGATATTTGGCGGGAGGGCGTTTTTGGCCCAATCTTTACACCTACCCGATTGGCATATCCATTTACATTGAAGAGCCTTGGTATTCAAGTGCTCGGGCAGGATGGATTCATGACATTTCTCCAGCAACAATCGCACATCGAGGAGCTTGAGGTCGCTTGGGGCTGGAACGTGAATCACCGGGAGTTCAGAGAAAGTAACAGGTGCGACCTTCCTCCAGAGGTACTCCCAAGGCTACGCAACTTGCGAATCGAATCGAACCCGTTGGTCGGCCTGCGCCTGATAAGAAACCGGCCTGTGTCGACTCTGGCACTTGGTGTTAGTATAGGTCACAGTGAAGATCCCGAACTGGGTCGACTAGTCCAACAAGGGTCGGTCCCCTTGACTTGTCTAAGGCTGTCTATGTCGGGTCCCCCACAACAGGTCAACTTGTTTTTGGCGAGCCTCATTTCCGCATTTGATTCGTGTTTGCATTGTCTCAAGGACCTCACCATAGTTGCAGGTCGTGAGGGCACTGGCCGTGATTGGGTGAGTTACTAAGCTCTAGGGACACTGGTATATATACTCATCATATGGTCTATTCAGCTGAACGATATAGTGCAGTTGACCGATACAGAATTGGTGAAATCAAAGATCAAACACTTCTCTGCGCTGGAATCCTTCAAGCTTGAAGTTCCCTGGGATGCTGCGGCGGATGACGAGGACGATAGTCAGGTCTCTGCCCAACC